>WURS02084763.1:0-24100 GCA_011762765.2 Rhinocypha anisoptera
GGTGGCTCATTAACGGGGCGGTTTCCGGTGGCCGCCGACGTGAGGTCTGCCGATAGTGCCAGGACGTGTTTTCAACCCCAGGCAGGATGGCGCTACGTGGCAAATGGACCGTGCAGATTGGTGAGATATGTTTATACATATTTTTCTCTCTCTCCGGGGAAACCGGGCAAGGGGGGTTGGGGAGGGAAGACAGGAAGGAAGATCACCACACATTCGTCTCGATGCCGTTAATGGGATTTCGTCCAACTCAGGGGGCCGGGAAAGACTTTTCACTCAGCGGGGTGCTAAGGCGGGTGACCGGGGAAGGGGCAGAGAGAAAAAAAATCATTTCCTCCCCGCAGGTGTGTGTGTGGGTTCCTAAGTTCCTCCTGAGGGCATTGGGTCGCCGGGAGGTCCACCGTAGGAGAAATTTGTGGTGTTGCCAATTCTGTTTACACTCATTTCACCACCTAGATCACACCTAGCGTATGTTGCAAGTGTACGTGAACCTCACGAGGAAGGCTTAATGTTGGAATTACATCGAGTTTATCTTAGAGAAGCTCTCGATCTGTGAAAGGTTGATATGATCGGCGTAGCAGGGTAACGATTTTATTGGAAGAATTAGGCCGGTGGCCACTCATTGTGCGCAAATGGAAATACATGTTGAATTTACTGTGCACATTTGCCAAACATTTATCGTATTGTTGCAACAAAACGGTGAAATTTACCGTACAAATGACAGGTAGATCTATTTCTACGAATAGGTTACAGGCATACTAAAATCTTAATATTGTAGACCCACCCCGCCTTTCCTTTCTTCCCCTCCCTCTCCACCCCCCCTTTCCCCTGGTTATCTATATATACCTTGTTTGAAAACTTAATTTTTGTCATGTACCTGAAGACGGCTCAGTGAGCCGTAACGCGTTGTGCATATATGTATATATATATATATTTGTGGAAAGTGCTACTTTTTTCTTTTAAATACGTACGAAGATGGTCGTTAGGGTAGGTAGTGTACATTGTATGTTTTATAGTTATTTTTCAGGTATGTTGAAACTACATATAAATTGACATTGTTCCCGCATGGATGTAATGTGTATTACCATTGAATGTTTTGCATTATGTAGTTTCTTTCTATGAGAATAATTTCTAATATTTTCACGTAGGGTTTCAAGCATGGTGATGGCTCACCCCCTTTCACACGCCCTTACGGTGGCTCGCAGGGCATAGGCATAGTTGTGGACGTTTCACTAAGAAAGGGCACAAGGTATGCCTTGTAAAGTTGAAACTTGTCGCATAAAGAGAATATTAACAAAGTTGATCATATCCCATGGGTTTCCATTCTTCGCCTAATCTACATTCCAGTAGACCCTCAATCTGCATTAACTTCCTCCCGCGGAAAGCAAAATTCGGAAAAATATTGGTCGACGCGTCATTTTTAAGATTTTAATTTCGCATTATATATTATGCATGTAGTTATTTTAGATTTATGACATAAAGTTCGTTTATTTTGTTAAGTATTCCCTTATTTTATGGGAGGTTTTTCGGTAGGGAGTTCAGAGTTACAAAATATTTCTTCTAGCCCAAAAGTTCCAAATAGATTTTTTCCAAAAAATGCTTTGGCTTGCGTTGTGTTGGGTTTCGGATCGTTTAACCTCAATCCATGAGCAGTGTGAATAATGCCTCCGAAGGATGATATAACCGTTTCCAAGTAGTAGTGGAACGATATCATCCTAGCGTATACATTTTTCTAAAGGTGGTTCTTAATGAACAGGGTGACATTGAATGCGTGTTACGGCAGTTAAATCCTGGACAAAAAAACCACCACAAGCACACCGACGCAATTCGGAGAATATAGTGTACAATATTGTACTTAAGATGTCCAAATATGATAGATATCTGCAAAATGATGATATTGTCGAGTACTAAAAACTTGCTGGTTACTATTTACAAGTCTGATTCTGTTTTTTTAGCAATATATATTTCGAAAAATTACATATCTTGGAACATTATGGTGTTTTGGAAAAAAATATATTTTGGAACTTATCTTTCGGGACTTTTTGATTGGAACTTATGACTGTCAATCGGATTCATCCTCTTATTCCCTGCTGCTATTATTTCCTATAAAATTTAAATTACTGTCCCAATTCATAACATTATTTCAATCCCACTCGGTTAAATTTAAGATGAAAGGGTGCCGATGTAATTCTTCTCCGAAATATTTTGAGCGCAGCTGTCGACTCAAGCCATCTTCTAGACGCACTAGTAACATCACTACACGAAGATCAATACATACGTCTCCCACTAAATCGACAACAATTCGGAAGGGTATAGTTTAAGATATGACATACATGACCTTTGACATGGATGTAACGACCGGCTTTAGAGCTTTTAGTCTGCAGCCCGGGCTGATATTTTAAATGATTTATCGATATGATTATTTTAAGTTTCCTTTTTTAGCAGGAAGTAAACATGGTATTCGCATTGCACTTTTTTCAATTCTTTTATATTTTTAACATAGCATGTATTTGGGGTCACCTCTATACGTAAAATGTAGTTGGGGTCACTTCTATATATTAAATAAACTAGGTATTATAATTATTATTTTCTCTGAAAAACCTCCAATTTGTTATGTTATAAACTAAACGGGGCATACAGTCCTTTGGCTGGGTGGTAAACTGACTTTTTTGTCTGCGAATCTGACTGACATTTGTAATACCAGCTTCTAATATCACTTTCATAATCTTCTCTGGATACGAGTTAAAATAGCATCGGTAGAAGAGTACAGCACTACCAAACACCCTTAGTTAACTTTTCAATAGTCTCCGCCCGCTACCCTTACTTGCGCGATCTGAGTCATATACAGGTTTACAATCTTATCTATCTATGTACAGACTTAACCCTTCATGTTACTTTTATTTTCTGTATAATTTAATTCTCATAAAGTAGTACTAGTCTATGTTTACTACGGCTGGTCGCAATTTTTCTATTATTTATAGACGGAGGCAACTTTCACAGAAAGGATCTAATGCTGGAGGGAGAACAAACCTCAGAAAAAGATGAAAAAGGCATGTAGTTTCACTTGACGGGCTTATTTTTTCTCGGAGTTGTATTCAACGGCTTATGTCATCTTCTTGTTGAAACCCTCTTCATTAGCAAAATGCACTGGAGTAGACATTTGAAAAAAAAATTCCCACTTAAGATTTCACTACGCACCCGACCAAACACGAACCCTCAGCACTCAGCCCAGCCAAAAGGTTTGGTTGGGCCGTAAGGAGTTAGTACGTTGTCACAAAGCCTCTCTAACACTCAAATGTCAAAACGGAACTTGCACGCGGAACCACCTGTTCATACTGATAAGGAAGGATATGGGGAGCGGGAGACTTCCGGGATAAGAAGTCACCCTTCTATCAAGTGCCAAACGCCTCTTCAAAGCGAGGGTGAGCGGATAGAGTGAATGGCAGCCTAATGTACCGAGGGCAGGAAACTATACCCGAAGGCGGATGAGTCCACAGGGGCCAAAAGGATCATGATGGGGAAGTCTAAGTGGAAAACAGCCCATTAATGATTTACTTTGGTTGTTCGAAAACTCCCAAAACAAAAATGAAAGATACCTATGTATAAACGTTATAGAGTCAGGTGAGATGTGGTGGAAACGATCCATAATCTAAGAAATAAGTTAAAAAATTTGCAATGGACTTGAAAATGGTGTAGTGCACCGAAACATGTTGAAATAAAGAAGTTTTTTAAAGTGATAATTGCAAATTTTGTAACTTATTTTTTAAAAGCGTACCTTTGTTTACTGATTTATTGTTTTCTATCAAGAAGTTTTAGAGATAATTAAAATAGTGGTAAATTGATGTAGCAATGATATACGAGTATTAAGAAATTTATTGGGAGTGAATTGTATAGAATTGAAAAAGGTAAATATAACCTAAGTTAATATGAATATCGTTATTATGCATCAAATGTGATAACTAATCCACCTATGATAATTCTAGTGTTACTTAATTCTCCGCTATAAAATTAACTTTTATGTGCAGGTACGCTGTGACTATTGTATTAATTTATTTTATTTTATTTTATTACCTAAGTAGAACTAGTGTGTAACTAAGTTTTGAGCCTTATCTAAAATATAAATTGATTTAAATACTATTATTAGTAATTCTCTCTACTTCTTACTGACTGTATTTAATTACTGTAGTTCCGTCTGCGGCTTTTAATATTTTCCTTTTTTACATTTCTTTCTTTATTTCATTGATACTGGTATCATTTTCCATTTTATCCTGTAATGACCGTTGAAACTTTATTCTTGGTCATTTTTTCTTCTAATGTTCATGGCTTCATTTGGATCGTTATTTTTTCTCATAATTTTTTTCTGTTTTATTTGTTGTATTTATACAGCCAGTGTAAGAGGCCTTTGTCCTGTTTTTAGTCTATTTTTAATATAAATAAATAAATAAAATGACTATATTCACTACTTACTGTCAATATTCCCTTAATAGCTTTTCTCATCCTTTTGCGCTTTTGTTGAAAGCTCTTTGCAATATTGTTTTCCTTTTGATTTCTTCCTCTATCTCAATGCATATCTTTTTGTGCAAAATACAGGTTTTACTTTTAAATACAATGTTTACTCCCATAATTCTTAGAACATATTCAAGTTATAATATTTTAAACTGCCACAGCAGCTTTTTGATAGACATAACTACCGACCTTCATTTAATATGCCTGGCATATACTAGTAGTAGTATTTTTGTTTATAGGTTGCTACGATGGCTATGGTCATTTCGCACCTCTTCAACTCATTGAAAAACCCATCTGCAAAAACACTACATCCATGCCCTGAGATTAGAACCCTCGACCTTTGGGTTAGCTGGCGATCACGCTACCCACCAGTTTAATCCGGTCGACCCTGGCATATACTCCATGTCTATCATCCCCACCTCGGAATAGCAAAAAGTGTTCAACCTGCATCAATAAATAAATTCTGTAAAAAATGTAAAATTAAAATTGAAGTATTAATTTAGCATTATATTTGTGTAAGCTACTTATTATTCTTAATAACTTATTGAAAGGTAATACGTACCTACCATTACCCTGATAACGTTTATATTATAATTTATGTTGGGAAAAACATACATAATTAAGCATACACACTTTCAGGTGATCAGGCCATTCATTGTGTTATTCGCGATACTTTACCTGCATCATTTATCTCGGAGTCCATTTCTTACTCTCTAAATATTTTCCTGTTCGTCCATTTAATTTGTCATGGTACCACATGATCTTCGTGAAATTAGGAGCAACTCAGCGTACTTTTTCGCCTACATACCATTGCCACATCAATGCTACATCCATGCGAGAATCCTCCCCCTTCCTCTGGATCTGTACGAGCTATTCAATTTATTTTCTGTTCGGGAACAAGTTCCCTCTGCTCCGGAATATAACGTAATTTTCCGATGCATGCAAATTTCCTCTCCTCGCACAGATGGAGCCGAGAGGAGGTAGATGGAAGAAAGAAGGAGTTGAACGCTACTCTCCCTAATGTCATTGGAAAGGTAAAGCTTTCGAAAGCTAAGCGAAGCAGCGAGTGCGTGCTATCAATTATGTCACTTCCCCTGGAAGGAAAGAATATCGCAGTGGGCTCTTCTCGTTTCCTCCTTAATATCTCCTCTTCTTTCATCGGGTGAGTTTCATAAGCACGAGAAAGATCCCGACATGATTTTTAGTGCGCCGTCAACCACATGTCGTCATCCGCTCTGGGAAGCGTCTTAGGGCTTCTTTTCCTCGGTTATAATAGAAATACAATTTTTCATCGTCAACCTAACTCATTTTTTTGAGCCAACTAAATGGAGGTCATTTTGCCGGGCTTTGTGAGAGCAGGCATTATGAAAATATGCCAAGGAAGACTTCATTACCAAAATATGCGTGTTATGATTCATATGAAATCTTCTTGAGTAGTTTTGAAGACAGAGGTTAGCTGAAATATTGAAAATGTTGCCCTTGAAATTTCAGCCTAGATGTGAATAGAAAATGTATATTTTTTAATATTTAGGGTTAGTCCATGGCTACGCTCATTTAGCGTCTTTCGAAGAATGAAATATTTAGACAAAAAATTCAATTAGGTGAACACAACACTCATGCCCGAGACGGGACACGAATTCGCGACCTTTGGAATAGTCGGTGGGCTAACACAGGCAACACCCACCAAGTTAACACAGTCGGTTACGAAAATGGAAAACTGGTTAGATTAGAAAAGGGAATTAGCAAGGTACGTGCAGAAACTTAAAAGAATATTTAAATCAGCAGTGGGAATTAAGCAATGATTATTGGAAAAACATATAAATAGTGAGTTAAGAAGATATCGGAAGAAATAGTCTTGGTAGCTAAGAGTGAAAAATTCGGCATATTGGATACTAGTGTGGTCAGATGACCAGAGTGCGTTCAAATTTTTCGGGATTTATTGAGAAGCGTTTTGCAAAATGACGGACGAGAAAATGCTTAAAAATGTAAGGTAGGCTTCTTTTGATAGTTGTTCAGTACACATACCATATCCATGAAGACTCTTTAATGTTTCATTACGTCAGGGATAACCAATGATATGGAGATAGAAATCGATTATTTTCTAACTCCTCTAAAGAGGGTCATGCGGTATTTTTTGTACCAATTTTGTTGTAAATTGACAGAAAAATATACGTAGTTTTAACATTAAATGAGGGTTTTTAATCGATTAGAGACAAAAAATATAACGAAGAACTATGGGAAAATCCTACAGGAATATTAGTGCGAGTCAGAATGTTAGCGACAGTTTGTTTGGAAAATGTGGCCTAAACAAGTAGGAATGGAGAATATGTTGAAAGAGACGATAGAATAGGTTGCGGATTCAATTTGGTTTTAATCTTGCTTGGCTTACTTAGTACTTGCCTAAACTAACCTGTCGCGTAATTCTCCCCAACTGCTCTCCCACATGATTCACAGATCCATTTGTGTCCCCGTCTTTATATTACTATTATTTCATTCGTCTCCCGTCTACAGTTTAATTCCAACAAGGTTTTTTTAGCCGGCCAGGTTAGCCTGGGGGTAGCGTTCTCGCCGGCTAACCCAAAGGTCGCGATTTCGTGTCCCGCCCGCGTTGTTGTGTTTGTCCATTAGGGTCATTTTCTATGTGATGTGAAAAGGTGCGAATTGACCATAGCCGTCGAAGCACCCTATAAACTCATACCACTACCACAAAGTTCTGTTATGTCTTATCGTCTCCCAAAGCTTTCCTTTTATAAATACCAAGTTTTCCTTTATAGACATTCAATTTTTACGGAGAATTACTGACATCCTCCCGAATAACGTAAACCCCACAAATGCACGTCCGTTTTAAAATGTCAACTTCTTCTTCCCGTCTTTCATAATCGGTTTATCTATTACTATTGTATTATATTCTGCTTTGGATCATATTATTCATCAACAGATTGTTTTTTATTGAACCTCCTGTAGAGGGCACCTAATTTTTTTGATGCTAGAAGACTTTTCAGGTAGGTACTCTAAATGGTCCCTCCGCCATTATTTTTCGTTTAATTGACCCTTCATAGAACCTGTAACCTGTTTCATTTCAAAATTCCTCTAGATGTATTCATTATTTCCCCTTATTTATATTATACAACTTTCTTCTAAGTTTCATCTTTGCAATACCTCTTCTATTCAATACCTCTAACATGGACTATTTGCTTCTTAATTATTCTTGTACGATATTTACCATTGATATTGTCGACTGTGCTGCTTGACTCGTCATTATTCTCACCCTATTTATCACGTTCCGTTTACATTTTATTTCCCACCCCCACGGTTAGCTGATTTTCTTCCTTTGAATTCCATTTCTAGCCTGTGTATTACACACCTGGGAATCTCTTCCTATATCTAGTTCCATTTTACCCAAAACTGTATTTCATCAACTAAACTTTGGTCTATATATTTAGCTCCTCTAGGTAAACTCTTAATGCATTTTGATGTTTTCCCTCTACTTGTCGAGTTATTATGCACTAATATGTTTGGTATCTTTCTTTATTCTCAAGCATGTTAGAGGTCCCTACCTACGTTCGTTGTGGTTTTCGAATCATGCTTTAGTGGCCATTAAAACCACTCGCCTATAGCAGTCTATTTATTTCTCACGCTGAAATGTCCTCACCTTAAGACATAATCCCTTACACTCATTCATGTATCTTCCATATTATACCACCTCTTTTTTTATTCACCATGAACTCTCTTTTTGCTAGTACGTTCTGTTTCGTTTTCCCAAATTCATTGCATAATTCACCTATTACTTTCGCTCTGTTTTATGTTGTCATGTACGCTTTCGGAGTGTTAATGAAATAACTTCTGCTATTTCTAATAAGGTATTTTATCACTTATCTAGTCTGTATCCACCAGCATCTTTTCTAAAATCTTGTGCAGCACAATGTATAGTCCATGTTCACTCTTCACCTCTCCTCTGTAAATTGCCGTATAATAATACATCTATTAATCCCTAATATCCTTCTACATACGAGTAATCTCATATAACCCTTACTAATCTCTTTCCGTTCTCCATTCCATATTTCATATTTTTCAACTTGCCTGGCATTGCCATTGTATTGACGCTCTACGTCCTTATTTCCTCCTCTCTGTCTGATTGTCTTTTTCTCTTGTCTTTATTTCCGAAATATTTATTGAGATTGCAATTTTTCGGATGGGATTCGTTTCATTCCTGAAGAGCAGACGCTGCGTAAACTATAATATCTCTAGCGGTTGTTCTTCGATGTAACTAATCTGGGTGAACCCTGTCAGGAGGCTCTCACCAGTACAGCTTGAGTCATAGAAACATTTAGGCGTTTCTACCACACCAATATTGTAATCCGGAAGTAAATAATCCTTAAAGAACCTGAAATATTTCTTCTCCATTTTCTGTTTTCTGTAAAAATATACACTTAATAGTTAACTTCCAGGGATAAAATTATTCTAAAGGTTACCACGGATCAACGTGAGCACCTAAACCTTATCATATCAGTTCTAATATTGTAAAATTCTTAAAAATGATTTGATTACAACAGGACTCAGTCTTGAGTTTGACGAAACTTGTAAAACAAGTACATACATCGTAGGAGTATTTAAACAATTCTATCGTGAAAATAGCAGGTCTTTGGCGGTATTTTATGATGAAGGTTTTGTACAGATTTGAAAGGATATTTTACATATTAACTACGATATGTATTGGCGAGACTCTAATGGATATCAGCGTTATTTGAAAAAAACTCTTACTTGCAATATATGGACTTTTGCTGGAGAAGAGAAGAGAAACTCTATAGAATCCTTAAGAAAAGAAGAAGCTGAAATGGATTGGCCTGAATATAAAACGCATTTTCGAGGAATATACATATTCGGAGGCATAATAAAAGGATATTCTCAACGAGGGAAATGAAAAAGCAAATATTTAAGTCGAATAAAGAGGGTTTTACTTACAAACCAAATATCGATTCAATGCATATTCATTCTATACATAATTCGCAAAGAACATAATAGAAAGAAAAATGGAAGGGAAAGCCCTCCAGGAAGTCTGAGGGACAAATTATAAGAGACGTTGAAAAGAAAAACTACCAAGGGATTAGAAGAATCGCTTTGGATAGGAGGGATTGTGGCTCTCAGTCAACCATTTGTCGGATTGAGATACTTATGATAATCAATGCAATTCCATGCTAGATGATTGTTGCTCTAATTTGATGGAATTTTGAATCAGCTTTGCCTAATATTGATTCATTAAAGCATCAACTGTATTATTGAACTTTTTATTGACTTATGGACTAGTAATTAATAATTAAATTAAAGAAAACCGTTCTATTTAAAATTCTAAATTAAATTGAATCGTCATTAAAATAGCAATAACTAAAACAAGATCTGGGGAGTCATTGATTTCATGTTCATCGAGGAATTAGAAAAAAGATGAAGAAACTTCAAGAAGTGTGATTTCGCGACTTATATTGTGAACTGAAATTTTTGGTGACATCTGTTGTTTTAAAATCGGTTTAAAGGGAAGATGCTGTCACTAGTGGTGAGACATGGACAGAGAATAAAAAAAGAGTTTCTTATGTTCGAATGTGCAACCGTTTAATGTCATGGGCTTACGTTGAACTCATTGAATATTCATTCGAGTATCGATGATATCATGCATTGCATATGGGACGATTTTATTCTAATGTTTAATTGAAATGGGATTTGAATTCTCATTCATTCTCTGTTAATGAACATTTTTACTTTGACACTCATTCCTTTAGTGTTATGCTAAATCTAATAGTCAAAGAAAATATTGTCTCGCTTTAATAATTTATGTATGATAATAAAAATTTAGCAATTGATTCATGCCACTTCTATTGGGCTATTTCTGTATTAATAGAAAAACTATGGAAAAAAGTAAATGCATCAAAATTTTATTTTAAAACAAATTTAAAGTCCATTCTTCTCTATTGGAATTTTAATTTCTTGAAATGTTTTGAATATTTTCAGGTTAATTTCCTGTTAACCATGCATTAAAAGTTTGTAATTCTTCAACACAAAAACTATAATGGTTGAACTTATAACAAACTAAAAGTGCTAACAAATTTGGACCTACGGTACTAGAAGAAATATCGTGATTCATATCCATTTATTAAGCAGATCTTATGTGCTAATTAAAGGTATGTATTATGTCAATTTCTTATTATTTCTTGAAATTTAGTTTAGGAAAATGAAAATTTATTTTAAAATTTCACGTTTAGAGGTGATTAGTCGTCGGTTTACCCGACGTTACTTATTCATATGTACTATTTATTAGTGGGGATGTAATTCATAGGGCAGACGGTCTTAAAGTATTATTTAATGGCAAATAATTGTTTATTGAATGTAGTAGAGTATCAATATGTGAATAAAAACACGATAGAGTATTGAAAGTAGAATTTTCCAAGACATGTGGTTTTTCTCTATACTTTGTTTTAGAGAAACTACAAACTTTGTAATTTCGCAATATATTTATTAAAAAGACCGATGTCATTGAACAGTTGAAATCGTCAGGAGTCGACAGTTCAACCAACCAGTCGTTTCAATAATTTAGTGTGAAATTAACAACTTTTGTTGTTTCACTTTATCATGATTCCACAAAGTTGAGCCAAATACCATCCCATTCATTATTATTTCATGCACTCGTTCAATAGAACGTCTCCTACCAAATTTCTTAAAATAGAATATAACAGAAAATAATTAAACGCAACGAATATTCTTATAAAGTTATTATACGCATGTTTTGACAAATGTTGATCCTTCTCCATTGATACCTTAAATTTGTATCCGCACTACGTTGCATTATAACTGAAGTTTAAAAGGTGCGATTTAAAATTTGGAAACATTGTATTGTACACGAAGTTTTAGACTGAAACTAAATATAATATATAACTGCGTAATACGGTCATCAATAGCCGTCTTCTAATTGTTATCTGCTATGCCCCCGAAGGACAACTAGATCAGGTTTTCCAAATTTTCAGTGGTTTTATGTACATTTCTGGAGTCAACATACCAATAATCAATAGTTTTTTACCTCTTAAATTTTTTTAAACTCTTTTTCATTCCACATATTTTATTCTCAATACTGGTTTTTGACTTATCGACATGTCCAATGGTTGGGTTGGTTTCAATATTCAAATGCTTTGGCGCACTAGTGAAACCTTGGTCTGGAACCGTTTCGGAATCTGAGGAAGTGTTAACGATTAGAATTTTTGAATCTACCATGATTATAGATTCAGATGTCAATCTCCTTTTAAAAGTTTCTTTAAAAAAATATTATGCAAAATCTTTCATTAATATTTTATAGGTAAGAGATTGAAGATATGTGAATACTTTTTTCTGCCTTAAAGCCTGGAAATGTCTATTTGATTAAATAATCATATTTACCTGCAATCCTAGCAAACTTTCAGTTTTAAATGGTTGAATTTCAATATCGTTAATTTTGCAAAATTTTAACTATCTTTCGGGGATTTTCATAATTTCAAATTTAAGCGCTAAATCTAATTTAGAAAAGATAATTGTATTAATTTTTACGGAACGTTATATTAAATTGCAATTTTTAAATTTAAATATTTACTCGGAAAATATCCTTATTAATCGTTCGTTCTATTTATTCTATGCTGTTATGCACCATTTTTGTTTTAATTTAAAAACTAAGACTCTTAATTTCTGACGTAGGCCTCTAATATAATAAGTATTAAATGCATGTTATTCTACTATGAACGCTGGTGAGGCAGTATAGAAGCTATCGGAGATGTAAAATGGATTTATTTATAAGAATCATTTTGTATCCAAACTAAATCATGGTCGGTTAAATTTTCAAGGATGTGGTGCAATATAAAATTATTTCCCATAGGAAATACAATGATGTTTCCTATGATAATATTTATTTGGAGTACCTCCAATCCATCGCATGTCAGAATGTTACGCTTTACGAAAGTTACACTTTCCCTCCCTGGGCGATCTTGGGATGTTCTCCACGGTTTGAGATGAAAGAGTACTTTCATTGTTACACTGGCTAAATACATACCAGGATGTACTCTTGCTTAACACTCCACTCCATTCCGTCTTAGTTTATGCTTGTGCGTTTTGGTCCGGACCGGGTGAATATCATAGGAAAACTGGACGTCCATATGGTTTTATGTTTGCACTACTGGAAAGAGAACATTAATATGTGGTTTTAACGGCACCCGCTCTAAATAACGCTTTTACACTCTTAGAAATCGTGAATGTGTTTTCTTACGCAATACTGCAGTCGTTTCGTTGAGCCGAAGCGAACCCATCAACTTATAGTTGAAAGGTCGTATTCAGTGAAGTAGAACAACATTAAAACGATCCTTGAAAAATATCATCAGAGATTATTCACCACCGAAGTACCAAGTAAGATACTTAAGGCTGCAACGCATTTCAGTTTATATCATGCAGGTTTAGACCAACAGCTGGTGGCTATACTTAATTACTTTCCTCTTATTACTGAGAAACCGTAAAATATCATCTGCAGTTTCTTTCGTAATGAGGAATACGAGTATATTTGATGTTTTATATTTAAGTGTATTGTTTTATATTTAAAATGCCCACGTCGAAAAGAAGATTGTAACTTTAAATTTGAAAATTTCTTAATACTAAAGAAATACCTTTAACTTCTCTTGTTTTGTTGGAATGAATGATTTATCGTATGTATTAGGCAACTGTCAATTCCTCGAGGAAAGAAAAACTATTATTTCTAATTTTATTAATTTATTCTCTTATTTAGTTATTATAAACTTTCTTTTTGAAATGTTTCTTTTAGTAACTTTAAAAATTTTCAGTACAATTCGGCAGTATTTCTTTTCTTTGAACTTCTTATCCAGACTAAGAAAGTTTATTTTGAGGAAAACACCCGGAACTACAAATAACTTGTACTTGGTCTATGGATGATAGTGTAACTATCTTTAGAGTAATTTTAGTATACATATACGATATCGTATTCAAAATATACCTCGCAAATTAATTGCTTTATTTTATGTTTAGCGGATATTTAAGAAATTTGTTGAATTAGTCAGGTGTCTGCAATCGTCTTCTGAAGTGCAGTTTAAGATAAATTTTAAGTTTACCTATAATATATATTCACTCATACAGAAATTTGACCTGTAAGATATTCGAAAATTAGTTTCAGTTTGCATTTAAAAAAAGGCCTGCAATAAAATAATGCAGGTTTCATTTGACCATTACCAGCTTAACACCTTATCGCGAACTATTCCTATAACGCCTAAAAGGCATTAAATTGGCTTCTTGTGAAGTGTTTCACTCTCATAGGAGTCATAAAAGTTTTCCAATGTAATTTAATTTTCTCTCAGCTTTTTAGCATTTTTCTCTTCCCGAGAATGAATTAAATCCCATCTGCATTTCGTTACCAAGCCACAAGATGAAAGGCGTTTTTTTTTAGATGCGACGGGTAAAGGACAGTATAAAAATGAGGAAAAAACTATATATGAAAATAATTAAACACTTTTCATCCTAGTGCGGCACCGTTGCCGGGGAGATGGATGGGCCGGAAGGTGGGTAAGACGATAACGTTGCGTCACAGAAATAAAAACGGGGTGGGGTGTGTGTGTGTATATATATGTGTAAATATATATATATATATATATTTATCGTATATATACACACTCACATACACATACACACACACACACACACACATATATATATATATATACACACACACACATGTATATACATATACACACATACACATGCATCTAGATTATAAATCAATAAAACTTCGATATCACAATTGCTATATTTTCTGTGGATAGATACATTTTGGCGTCGTCATAGTTTGGATTATCTCAAACAATACTATCAGTACGTTTCAATCCCTATCTAATAGTTTTCAGTTGGATCTTTTCACAGATTGCTCCAGTGATTGGACACTAAACTTCTATTTAGGTTTTGTGAGAAGCATTATCAAAACTATATTATTACCCATAATGCCGTGATCTTATGTTGTCTGATTTCTATCTCGTCTTCCATCTCTTAAAGTAATCACTATACCATCTCTCATTCTAATCTCATAGCAACTTTGTCGTTGCATTCCGCTATTGAATAAAGGGCAATGTGGAAAACCGCAATTTTGGCGGCGTTGAGACGATTTATAACAAAGTCGCCACTACCTGCTATGTATTATGTCTGCTAAAGATGGATGGTGTATTCACGCATTTAAAATACAAATGGGAGGATGTTATTCATGTATTCGAAATTTATTGTATTTTCATTTACAATGTATTGCCCTTCTTGGAATTGTCAAACCTAAATTATCATAAATATATTATGTCACTTGTAGGACGAGCTGTCTCGAATGTTGCTTTCATAAATATTTTTTCCAATGGGCTGATTATGTTTAATTAAAAGATCCTGTTTATGGCGAAATTGATAAAGAATCGGTTGGCTTATGATCACGTTAATTGATTATGTGACATTAGTCTTAATACTATTTTATACAGAGAGTGGGTGGAATAACTTGAAATTATGTGATAATTGAAAGTATAATTTCTTAGATATCGTATGAGCTATATTATCTAGTAATTATATTAACAGAGAGAGCGATTCAATATATAGTCACAAGCTAAGTCTTAGCCACTATAACATTCAGTGTCTAAGCATTCTTTATTCATATGGATGTGTAATCTTTGTTTCATGAATCTCATGAAACATCATTAATAAAAACATTAATATATATATTGTTGCCTTTGTTATCGGTGAAATCAGAACACAAAAAATGCAACTACCTTGGGACTATGACGATTCTGCTTCTTTCCTTCATTTGGATATGTTACTTAGAGGATTTTCGGAGAGAGTTGAGAAGAAATAAAAGACAGAAGACGAGTCGAGGATTGGAACATGATTATTAAGTGCATGAATTAATAATAAACCTAAAATAAAAATTATACTTTGAAAACAGCCAAGTAAAGTATAATTGAAAATGATTTTGTAAAATATTCATTATTTAATGGATTATTGACTAAGTGATTTTGTGTTGGTGTACCATTGTGATATTCTTGAGGGGAAGAAAGGACTATATCGAAGAAAATTGAAGACAATACATTTACATTATGATATTTGTATTTCCGTTGACACTTCCGTTATGGCACTTACGTTAGTGGTCGACTAATTAATTTACGCAGTAGTGGATTACTAGCTCCTTATTTCATTATTATCAAGTTTTTTTGCACAAAAAATTATTGCAGATATTTTCGATAGCAGTAAATGTATTGATAAATATAGACTTTAAAAAAGCAGTGGCGACTATAGCAGGTATTTATCATGATTAAGAATAAATGACAGAACATTTTATAATGCCGATAACCCAAATGTAACCATAGGTGTTTTAATAATTAGTATAGATAATGATTTTAAGTTAACTGAATTATAGAATATTGCTTAATTTGGTAATGTTAATTTCTACATTACTATTACCTCCAAAATCTATCACCATTTCCTTTTTAATTTCATCTTCACTCTTAGCTTTCGCGAGTACTTTTATTTACCACCTTCTGGTCACGGTTAACGTTCATACCTCAGATATCTCACTAGCTTCTCAGCTTTTTTGGTTTTTCTTAGAATTTTCTCCGCTACTTCCTTCTCTTTTCCAAAAATCATGACTGAGCATGTCGTCGTCTCAGTCCACTCTATCTGTTCCATCCTTCTTTACACCCCAGTAGTCTCCAATCAACCTTTTCCCTCCTTTCTCGAAGAGCTCTTTAAGAACCGTACAACGTCGTATGAAATTCTTCGATAGTATTTAATTCTTCAAATAATGTGTGCACTTCAACTTTTTACTCTATTTTTTTTCTAACTCAATTTTATAGGACTTTTAGCGTATTGTTATGAACCTTAACCAGTATTTTTCTTTCTCTATCTACGTTTTAAGATTTATCTTTCAATCATGTTTAAACTTGAAATCTGAGTCATTTTTCTCCTAATTCTTATATTATCTTCCATTTATCTTACGTTGACCTTACGTCCTAGCCTTGACACTTTGCTTTGTCTTTTATAAATTTTTTAATTCATAAAAATGAGGATAATCTAGGAATATTTTTCCGATATTTCAATGCATCTTACTTTCATATTTTTGTGATTTTCGTTTTTTTTAATAATCATCATTGATGAAACTACTCTCCGACAGTCTTCACCCAAACTTCTTTATCCATGCTCTAAGGTCTCCTGCTGCCTCCCTCAGCTTTTCGTTAATCGCTGTAGTCGTGAGATTCGATGTCACATTGTTTCCTCTTAATTTCCATCTTTTTTCTCGGTTTCTGCTCTGTTATAGTTTGCCACAAGCGTTCATTTCTTAGAATGGCAGTCGTCTTATATCCTCTGTACAAGCTGTATTTAATGTGCTCATATTTTGAAGATACGTAAAAGCATATAAAAAATTCTCTTCCACTTCCGTCTATCGTCGCCTCTTAAGATGATGACGATGAAGGGTAAGGGAACAGGAAAAGTAGGTTTTTGAAAAACACTGATTGGAACTACTACACAGAACTCACCTCAGCATAAATTCCTCTTGGCTTCTTCATATTTCTTACCACCTGTCATTCAATCCGGAAAACTATTATGTCTCTTTATTCTCTTCATGCTTCCCTGTCTTAAAGTATTTCTCATATTCTTTTCATAATTCTCTTCTGATGGTCATTCGAATTCTTTCCTTGTCTATTATCCGAGATGAGTGAGGAAGGAGGCACAGCCAGTCGAATGGCGCTCCGGCACCTTTTTCAATCATTACAATATGTTTGAAATCTCGATTTTGTCAATCATTTTCTGTAATTGTTCCTCGTTCTCTGACTTATTGATTGATCGTCTGTATACTTTGTAATCTTTCCTTTTTCCCTCCATCTACAATTTTACCTATGACCTCAATGGCTTGCTCAATCAAGTCATCACTATAGACATTGAATATTGCCGGAGTCAAGTAGAAACGTTGTTTTACTCCCGTAACTATACCAACTTCCCGCGTTCACTCACTCTGTTCCATCCACTACTCTTTACTCTTCATAAGATTCTTGAATTAATATTTTATCTCTCCAATTTATTTCCGAATTCATTATCTTCAATAGGAAACTTTGCCTAGCAGTAACTTTATTTAAAGTATCGAAAAAACTTCACAAGCTATAAAATAATCTTCATCTTAAATGTAGTATTTATCTGTTAACTTCCAATTTTTTTCTATCAGTCCTAAGAAAAATAATGACATTTAATGTCCCCTTTCCTTTTTTGAAACCAAAGTTTCATTATTTCTCTACCCTCTTTAATTTTAAATTCTCTTTTACTTCATCGTATGCGTGTACAATATGGGTAGTAATATTAATTCTATTACATGCTCTTTGATATTTTTATTATTCTGTAATAACCATTCTAATCTTGTCCATTGTAGGCATTTTCACATACATTATTAAATAGAATTGTTACTTCTAATTTGAAGTTTTTTCAGAATAGCGTTAATATCTATAATAGAAATTCACCACATCCAAGATTCGTAATATTATCTAACTTATGTGTTGGCTTTATCACCTCTTCCTCGTTTATGATGTTGGACTCTTTACTGACCTAATTACTTTCCTCCTCTTCTCAAATATCTCTCCCAGTCCTTTCTTATTGATTTTCCGTAGTTGCCATTCCCTTAAAAGCTACGTAGTTTTGTACATATTTTAAAAATGTCTACTTCTTTCTAATACTTCGATTTTTTAAAATATCATATTCTTCAAATCCTCTCTTGCTTTAATTGTATTTCTTTTCAACCATCATATTGTTTCCTATAATTCTTTCTTCGATATCCTGAGCCATAATTTTTCCATTTTTTTCTCTTCAATATCGTGTGTCATATCTTGCGGTACGCACTGATTTTTGTTTTTTTAGTGGTTATCTCTTTCTCTTATATTGTCTAATGCATTCAGCATCTTATCCTAAATTTCTCCCTTGACAGTCACTTTTTCGCTTCGCACTGTTGCAGCATCTTATCTAAAGTACTGTTAAATGCATGCCCTTCATTTTTCGATTTGTTCTTGGGCTGACACCTGGTAATTATGGTTGCTCGTTAGAATCAATTGCCGCATTAAGCCATCGGACTCCTTCGCACGCATCATGAAACTCAGACGATTCCCATTTGTGGCTTTCGTATGCCTTTGGATATAATAAAATCGAATTTATCAAGGTCGTAGGGATATTTCCCATCATATAAGTAGTTACATATCATCGGAATAAGGAACTCTATTGTTCTGGCCTCTTTTAGAAGGATAATCTCCATTCGCTATACATCGTGATTTTGTTTTTTCATATTGTAATTCAACGTGGAATTAATTCGTGTATATTACGTTATCTGCCATTAAATAAGGTGACGTATTGCGTTATTGGCACTTCTAGTACTGAATAAATGCTGACATTTGTCGAAAAACTGCTCACTTCACGAAATTGAAAACCAATTATATTAATTGCTACTGATATTATCGTGAATTAACTCGTAACTAGTGTTTGGCGAAATTGCAAATATATCCCTTAAGGACATCGATTTCTTCTGCTAACATTGCAAGGAAGTCATCGGAAATAGCATGTCCTTCCACTCGTTCACTATATTTTCACAAGAGGAAGGAACGGCCTCAGTACCTACCTTTGGAACTTTTGTGATCAAAGAAAACGTAGACTTTTCCGTAAAGTGTTCGGTCCATTCGTTGGAAAGGAATACTCATTACATTCTGGAAGCGTTTTTTAGTACCTACATCATTCTGGTTTTAGTGCAGAATCGAGATTCGATTCAACCGTCGTATACGACTGCAGTAATTATAATTATCTGCAATGACAATGTTCCTGCCAATCGTTCGTTCGACTCGGGGCTGCGAAGAAGGGAAGCAAGCAACCATCATTGCGCTTTAGACACGGTTCCAAGTTTATACGCTCCATTTAATTTTCACGAGGACGCTTCTCTCCATTGTGCATCGGTCATAAATGCTCGTTGCCATTTGCCGATTGGATGTACAGTCCCTAGTAAAATCGTTCATGAACTTTTCACCCTGTTTCTAAAATGCACGATGAGTTTTTAAGTGCATTTTTACAGTACACCCATTCCATCGGAGGTAATACCGTTTGAAGTCCCTTTTAGATGATTAATGATATTGAATGTGTTTCCGTCAAATACATTATGCCCTATTTATTTTTAACGGAGTGGGCAGGGTGAGAGACCGTTTTCTTTTCCCGAATCTTATGTATTACAAGGAAAATCGAAATATATATTGTGGAATTGCAAGGTTTTCATTTCTCTTCCTAACAAGGAAAATCGTTTTTCACGAATACATTACAGAGTTTTGCTATGAGTTTTCTTCAGGAAACTCTCAAATCCAGGAAACATCCTGTTAAATAATGTCTTTTTGCAAAGTTAGGATCCTGAATTTCTAAGCCGTTTTCTTGTTAATTAATGCAATCTATAAATTTTAAGAAGGGAATTTGTAATCCAGTAATGTATTTCACCTTTTCGTGTTATTTGATCATATGGTTTGCCGCTGACCAAACTCTAGTTAGTAATGCAGCCTAAGGACTGCAGACCTATTTGAGCACTTTACAGCACCAATGTGAGAGGTTTTGGATGAATGTTAACAGTGATAAAACGAAAGTAATGAGATTATCGAGAAAAAAGAGTGCTAGGCTGAATATCACACTAGAAGGAAAAGATTTGGAAAAGGTAGAGAAAGTTTACACATTTAGGAAGCATCATAGAGGAAAATGGGCGTAGTGACCAGGGTATTAGAAGAAGAATTGCATAAGCAATATAAGTCTTTGCGAAAAGGAAGGATTTTATGAGAAGGATCTTAAGCAAAGATTTGAAGAAAATATTAGGAAAAAACACATATGGAGCGTAGCGTTATATGGATCCGAAACCTGGTCTATGAGGAAGGATGATTATAGATTGGAGGTTTTTGAGATGTGGGTTTGACGAAAGATGGAGAAGGTCAAGTGGCACAGAGGAAAACTAATGAAGAAGCGCTAAGAATGCAAAGGGAGGAGAGGCGATTGCTGCGTGAAATCCAAAGAAAACAGGAAAGGTGGACGTAAGGATTTCTCAGAGGTAATGGGTTGTTGAAGGTAGTAATGGAGGGTAGAATGTTGGGTAAGCAATGTTGGAGTGGGAAGAGAATAGGTTTGGATAGAATGATAGGAGTTGGGAAATATATAGAGATTTGAAGAGGGACAAAGTTATGTAGCGAGGCAAATCTAACCTGAGACTCATAAAAAACCTTTCTTAACCGGTAGATTACCCTTCATCGTCAATATTGAATTCTCATGCTAGGGTTAGCCTTTTTAAATTCATATTGAATATCTAAATTTTAGTATTATGTTCATGGGTTACTCAGAGGTAATAGGTTGTTGAAGGTTGTGGGGGAGGGTAGAATGTTGGGTAAGCGAGGTAGGGGTAGGACGAGGATAGGGATTTTGGACAGAATGATAGGTTGTGGTATGTATGCAGATGTGAAGAGAGATTAAGTAAGAGATAGCGGTAAGATCGAACTTGAGACTCATCAAGAACCTACCTTAACAGGTAGATTACCCTTCATCATCATTTTGTCACATCTCCGGAATGAATAAATGCATAAAAGTTTTTCACATATAATTTTATTCATTTGTTTTACTGACGGTGAATATGGTCGCGTGTTTCACAATCGAAATATAATATTTTTTCAATTATTCAGAATTTGAGTTGCATACTTCCGCTAATTATTTTTTTTCCATGTGTGTTTTATTACGAAATGTAGGATATTTTAAATGGTACTAAATTCATTGTTTGCCGTTACTGTTGGTCCACGATGGACAATCAATCGCAACTAAATTCACCAGGTGGCACAGGGAAAGGACCTGTCCCTACACCCTGATAGGTAATTTTTCATATTCCATTGAGGTGAGCTCTCTAGCCTCAAACATCAAAGCAACCTTAAGACTTCAAAGTTGTGGTTTGGTCTTGGTTAAAATAAGGAATTTTTTCTTCGGTTATCTTACTTTCACATTCGATGTCTAGACAATTCTTAATAAATCTGGTGTCTCTGATAATAGCACTATGAACAGTTGGCAAATGGCAACATCAAAGTATATGGAGCGTTAATCCCACCGTGGCTTGTAACAAGACTGATTAATAATATTATTCTCTGTTTTTCTTCAAATATTCTATCAGTAATCAGTTGTGTCATTTATGGTCTAGGCGGGCCTTAAAAACAGTTATGTCATCGACGTCATTGACATTTCGGACTGTTTGATGTAAAATTAAAATAAATGATTAATATAAGGGCCCACAATAAGGTCGACCTTAAGATTGATTTCATGAGTACTGATAGTGCTCATCTAGCACTGAACCTAACTGCAGGTGAAAGTTTTCATATCAGGGTTAAGGGTTCAGTTCCTTTTCCCCTGTCACCTGGGTTTCCGGAGGAAGATCTGGTATCCGGAAAATCACTAAGCCTGGTGATGTCTAGAGGCGCCACCGGACCTTGAACGCTAGCACACTATGTGTTGGCAAAGCTCTCTATTCAATGGGCTACCACGATTTAAAATATACGGAAAAAACCATTACGTCAATACCTCCTTTAGCTACTTAAAATTTCTCTAACGTTAATGCACTTCAATTTCTTGCTGATTTTATCCATTATTAAATCAATTAAGTCTTAGATTCATTTAGCAAAACCGTTTCCGTCTTAGAATACGTAACATATGCTATACGCAATTTAATTTAATCCTAGTACATATTAGTGATGAGCGATATATCGCAAACTGTGATCGAGTCACAGATACTGAAAAGTAGCAATAACAAACTGTGATTCAGTCCCTGAAAAACATGTTAATGCGATTTTAACTGTGATGGCGCTAGTGGTGAGTGATAAGTGATTGCGAGCGCTGTGATCGAGTCTCAAACCTGTGATCTGTGAACGAGTCACACTCTCTGATAAACCTGTGATCGAGTCAGAGTCGCCGAGAAATTGTGATCTGTGATCCAGTCACAGTTCCTGAGAAAGTTGTGATTGCGATTATGAATGCGCCCTTTGCTGCTTAAAAAATAAATGAAATAGTTGAGGGCGCTAGTCCGCGTATGACCATGGTTATTTTAGGTGATTATTTTCAGAAATAAAAATGGAAAAAAGAAAGAGAAGTGAAGTATGGGAATTTTTCTCCCCCCTGAATAGAGAAATTGCTTCATGCAACATACATATGCAAGCAAAAACTTTAGTTCAAGACATCAACAAGATATTTAGAGAAGCATATGAAAACTAAACATCCTACTGTGACACTGCTACCATGTTCTTCAAGGCTTGCTGCTTTAACCAGGGTGCCTATACTAAAAATTGCACTCGGAGGACAGAGATTTTTTACAAATGAAGAGGCAATCACCTTCGTTAACAATTAATTTGCAGAGAAAAACGCCGAATACTTTCTGGACGGGTTACAGAGATTGGAGAATCGCTGGGAGAAGTATGTAGAGTTACAAGGTGAGTATGTTGAAAAATATATAAAAATATTTTCAGAAGAAATGTCTTGTATTGTTGGGTCGGAAACTTTTCAGATCACCCACGTATATAAAAATATATCATGCTCACCTGTTTGCTTTTTTAAAACTAATTATTTCTAAAATACAAAAAATGGATTAAAAATTAGTTAATTATCGAAGTTCCAAATATTTGTTTATGCGGCAACAAAATTATATTTCTAGCTAATATTAATAAACACCATAGCGAATATGTTACTTATATGGCATGATATGTACAAATAGGTGGTGCACTATATTCATCGTATGATGAGTCGTAACATAACTACATCATTATTTTAGAGTTTGTTCCATGTATTTTCCCGGTATAGGCTTGTTTTTTAGAATATAATTTCCAGAAAAATGCATATCGCTTACTTTGAAAGTTACGATGTCGTGACATAAATAACTGCCAGCTGAAATCAGAGTTTGATCACAAAAGTTAAAAGTCACTACTACTGCCTAGGACCAATCACACTAATGTGAACAAATGAAACGGCCGAATCGTATTGGGATTCTAATTCGCGGCGTGTGTCACCTCGTTTGTTTTACCCGCACCGATATTTTCTCCAGTATAGAGAGACGCGGGACAACGCGGAATTGAACTGCGAAACAAAGTGCACAGAGAGATTGGGGGGGGAGGAGGAAGTGTGTGGAAGGTCGGAGTGAAGGGGGGGTTTGTTTGGGCGGCCCCCGCGGCACCTACAGCCCTGGTGCCGCCATCGACACCCAACCACCCCAGGAACCTTTCCCCACCTATCTCTCCAACCCCTCCGCTAAAATAGTTCCATTCCCACCCACCCTCTCTCTTTCTCTCTGTTTCCCTCCACGGCGCGAGGGATTCGCCCATTTCCCTCTTCCCACCTTTCTTTGTCCATCCTTATGTTTATTCCTCTTCCAGATTCGGAATACCTTTTCCTCCCCTCCTCTCCTACCGCACCCCCCTCTCCTCCCCCTTCCAGGGTGGCGTTACCTGCCTACCCCCTACACGTTCCCTCCTCCCCTAACCTCCGCCCCCCGACACCCCCCCCCCCC
>WURS02084764.1:0-10105 GCA_011762765.2 Rhinocypha anisoptera
GCCACCCCTGTGGCTGTGTTATTTATATTGTGCTCGAATGAGTTTTCTCATAAACATATATATATATATATACATATATATATAAAACTGTCAGTCCCATTTGAATGAGTATTTTAATATTGAAATATTTCAAAATTTCATTTTTTGTTAATTCTATATAGCATTTTTATAGTATCTTCGATGAGAAAATTTGATTGTGGAAAGTAAACTTAAGCTAATAAATATAAAAATGAAATGAAACTACAGTAAATTGGGTGAGGGACAATGTATAAGTGTGTTAGGACCTATCAGGATAAAATGAAGCAATAGTTTGCATTTAACATGTTTTATGGATATTCATATACCATACTCCTCCTTACAACCTTAGAAATCTTTACTCCATTGTGTTTGAATAATATTTACTTTATCCACAGAAACTAAATCATACATCTCTATGGCTTGAGCATTTGATACTTGTTTCTGAGGAAAATTATGAATGGGAAATCCAGCCACATAATGAAGAAACAAACCTATCTAATGTGTTTATTACCCATTGTGGAAAAGAAGGATTCTACATATCAAATGACACCAGTGGTAAATTTTAATTGATGCTTAAAAATTGTACTAAATTTTAGTAACAATACATGTTAAGTTAGATAAATCTTGATTAAATTTAACTAATTGTGCCACTTATGTTTCTAGGCAATTATATCTTAAATTAACTCATTATCATATACCTAATATACTGATTACGTACCTAGGTACCCAATTAATTATAGTTCACAAATAAAATCTTGCTAAATTGAGTAATGATTTATTTTAAAAATTACCACAATATTCAAATCCAAGGTTTGTTTGGTAGGTAAGGGTAGAGCTCACCTAAGACTAAGCCAACTACATGTAAAAATTCACACATTCAGCTCCATTTCATGTGGTGCCTGTAATTTCTTGATATTTAAAATATTTCAATTAAAAAAATCATCTTTTTCAGTATTTATAGACTGCTGTTGCATAATATTTTTTTTGATTTTCCCAAAACCCATCCCGAACAGGAGTTTTAATCTATTGGAATGGCACAGAGCAAAAATATCATTTAGTATATAACTAAATATGTATTTGCACATATTTTTTAGTTCTACTAGATTTTACATTTTTATTATGATTTAAAGAAATAGGCAATGAATTTAATTCTTTTTTAGAATTCTGCCAAGAATTACTTTTCTCTATAACAACATTATATAATGAGGGTCCCCTGTCTTGTCAATGTGATAAGGAGGGTTCTGAGAGCTCGACATGTAAAAAGTTTGGAGGGCAGTGTGTGTGCAAAGCCAATGTAATTGGCAGGAAGTGTGAGCACTGCAAGATTGGATACTTTAGTTTCCCAGAATGTACACCTTGTGACTGCCCGTATGGCCTATTTTGCCATCCCGAAAATGGTAATAACTTCTTTGATAGTGACTATTAATTGTTTGAAATACTTTCTCTGTTTTATTGGATTGTTCTGTTCTGGGATTGTCGGTAGGTCCTTCTATTTATTTTATAATCTATAATAAACTCTCAAATGTACAGGTTCCTGTATTTGCCCTCCATACACAACTGGAGAAAAATGTGAGAAGTGCTCTGAATTTACATATGGGCATGATGCCTCAAGAGGCTGTATGAAATGTAACTGCAATGCACTAGGAGTGGAAGGAAATCAGTTACAGTGTGATGTTGAGAGTGGTAAATGCAAGTAAGGGCCACTATGATAGATTTTTTAATGATTCTGCGTACAATTAAATTTTAATTCATTAATTTCTGACCAGGTGCCAAGAAAACATTCAGGGAAGAACTTGCAATGAATGCAAGCCAGGATTCTCATCATTTCCTACTTGCAAAAAATGTAGCTGCAGTTTGGCAGGGACTATGCCCCAAATATGTGATAAGGTAATCATACTTAATAAATAAATATTAATGGAATATGAATTGGATTGAGTCCAAAAGTTGGCTAATGTAATTCAAGCATTCACTATATAGAATATTCTTCACACTGCAATATCTAACAGACAAATATGAAGTATTAAAATAGGAATAGTTATCATTAACATCAGATGAATAAAAGAAATGGATTGACCAAGGAAATACTCTTAAATAAGGTTAAGATGGTATGATTGTCTGTGACTTGGGTCACTGCAGCTCCACATCACTAAGCGAGCTAATATTTTCCTTTCCAAAATTCCTTCACCCTCTTCTTGATCTTATTTAAGGGTATGGCTTTGGTCAATCCATTTTTTATACATATGTGAAGTACTTATGTCGATCAAAAATTCAATAACTTATTAAGATAGATAACTCCAAATATTTCTCAGTAAACAGACAATGTAAACTATGCATTGTCAAACAAAAAATGGAAATGGTGGCAGTATTCACTCAAAGTCATTACATATTTATAAAAATGAATATAGTAATGACATTGAGTATAAGTTTGATTTTTCAAAATACTGTCTGGATAAACCAGGTGATATTTGACTCTCTCATAAATGAATTAATGACACCCTTATGGAAGTCAATGTCATTAGGTGATGGCTATAATTAAGTCCATATCTCACTCAGGTTTTCAGGAGGATGCTAGGAACCAATAGAATCAGCACTCACCTGCCTGAATTTTTAACGATTATTTGGTTGGCAAGGCAGGTGGTGTTAAGTGAAGTGTAGTGGCATTGACAGTAGCAGCTACAAATTTCCCATCACCTTTGTCCAACAACTATTTGTTGCATCCTCAGCTATGTGAAAATCCATTTTCAGTAATTGTTCAATAGATTCTCACAGACAAATATCTTGTCAATGAATATAGTTATGTTTATATTCTATCATAGGATACTGGGAGATGCATCTGCAGGAAACATGTGACTGATAATATGTGTGATGTTTGTAAGGAGGGAACTTTCAACCTGGATGAGAACAACCCTGATGGATGCACTCCATGTTTTTGCTTTAACAGAACAAAAAATTGCTCAAGTTCACTTTTATCAAGTTCGAAGGTAAGGTAACATTAAGCTTAATGAATTAATCTTCATGAATAGCAACACCCGAAGAAAGGCTCAAGTGTCCCTGTTAAATTATAGTAGAATGTCTTTTAGCAGTTCTCTCTGGGCTACCCATTTTATTCCATAATCATTATTCTATCAGCAATTTTTTCCACTGTCCTATGCAACACTGGAAGCTGTTCGAAGTATTAATTAGAGGAATTAATAGTAGTATGGATGCAGGAGCAGTTAGTTACATGAGAATTTCCTTAAAATATGTATGTTTTGTTATGTTTTGATAATGAAGTTAGCAGCACAATCTAGCATTAAAATTGAAAATAATAACTAGAGCTGGTAATAAGTTTAGATACTATTAACCTTTAAACACCCAATTTAAATTCTGGCTAGGGACCTTCACTCAGTTCAGTTTGTTGCTCATCAGGGTATGTATAGAACATCATATCTGATGTGCCAACTCCCCCATAAATTGATTATATGATGCTACAATGGAAGGCTTATTAATTTTGCTCACTTGACCACAATGAACTTCGGTATTGAAGATGAAAACACTTGGTTTTTCCACATGAAAATATTTTATTAATAATTACGACCTAGGTTTCGACTTGCAAAGTCATCTTCAGGTCATCATTATGAATTGCTTCCACAAAGTAACGCCTGAAAATACCCAAACTTCGGTATGTTTACAGCTTTCTGCTCTATGTTTGGTAGAAAGCAGCAGAACAGGGAAATGTTGAGATTTCTTTTCTCTGATGACGGCAGCAAGGAAATATGTTGGAAATACTTTTGCTCTTCTACCTAAAATTTCTTCTTAATTTCAGAGGGAAGAAATTTTTTATTTCTGAAAATAATACCAGTGACATATGTCCCTAGTTGATAGAGTAACTGACATGAAAAAGTTATCCATAAATATGTGATAGCCCTTAGAGAGATAGTTCCCCATCTTCAGTAATTCGCTGACAACAGTATAAGCTAGACCATTCAGTGTCATACCTATCCTGATTATTCTTAGCCCCTTTGTGTATAAAAACCCAAGACAATAGTGTACAACAGAATGGCACAGCATCCAAAATTTTATTCCCAATCATTGGTGATGCTTGCTAGGTATGCACTGTAAGATCTGTGATTGATTCTTAGTGCCAGCCAAACTCTCTTCAATATTCAGCTGTTGATGTCGTATGTATTGATGCCTGAATACCAAATTAGCATGGTCTATCAGAGATTAAATCTAGCACAAGAATCGTATCCAGGTTCTCTGGGTTTAGGAAGGTTTTTTTGTGTGTTTCAAGTGGAAACATTTTAAAATCAAGTAAAATCGGTCTCTTGATTATATGTGATGTAACCAGCCTATTTGCTGAGAATTTCTAGTAAGGCAATAAGATTCAATAGTTGGCTGTCTGTGAATCCCCATATTCAACAAACATTTGATGATGACTTTCAATTCAGGAACATTTTCATTTTTCTAATTTCTTGCACGTGATTCTGGAGACAGATTTTTGTTCCTCATTAGAAAATCTCTAGCATATCTATTGGTCTTCTTCACTATCAAATATAGAATGTGAAGGTAAAAATAACTTATTGGAGATGAATTGTGGTGTGGGACGTGTTTTGGTCCTTGAGCTTCATGGTACTCATAAATGGCTGAGGGAAAATATCAGAATTCTCAAACACTTATTTCGTTTCACTATCTTCAGCATCAGCAGTGTTTGTATCTCTCCCCAAATCCCAAGGGCCATCACTCTCTTGAAATCATCCATGAAAGCAATATGCTGGATCAGACGAATTTCCTTACGGTTGTGTCACTACTTGAGATCAAAAAACTTTCCTCACTGGTGTCTGTGTCACTATTGCTAAAATCTGTATTAAATGAAACATTTTCAATTTATTCACTTCTAACATGCTTAGACATGTTTGATGGGATAATTATCTTTCCCTACAATAAATATGTAAATAAAACAAGCATTATTTTCTTGATGAGTACACAGATATAATTATAAATTACTTACCTGTGATAATAGTATATGATGATCATAAAACTTTTCCACCAAAAAGAAAGATCACTATAGAAGGCAATGAAAAATGATAGAATAATAAAGATGATGCAAACACACCTGAGAAAGCTCTGAAGGACGATTCTTCTTTTAATCCTTTTACCCCTTACTGTTTGATTTACCCTATGATTCTTCCCATATCTACTCAGAGGGACAACTTTGCATAGCCTTAATTGGATTATTGTGATCAGTTTTTTCCTCTTTAACTCTTTCACAAGCTGTGAATGTACATTTTCATTCTCCCTGCCCATTCACTGTGGACAAAATTTCTCTTGGAAATTATATTTAAAAATATTTTCATCTAAAATTAATTGATAAAAATTTTCTGTGAATTAAAACATCAAACCTAGAGATTGATTTTTTATTATTTATAACAATTTGAGATTGGGAAAGTTAAAGCTTACAGAGACACAATAAGCACTCTAGCTTTTCCACTGCATGTGATGAGTAGATTTCCAGAGAGTGGGCCAAGGTAAATGGTTAATTTAGGAAATCTATATTGTATTATCAATTAACTATCATTTCTCTTTCTTATCTCAGGTCATCAAAATGGAAGACTGGCATTTGGCTGAGATGCACGTTGTAAATGGAATCATCCCTGAAAAGGAGATGAATTTGAAGCCTTTCAAGAAAGAACTTAAAATGATTGATAATGGTGTCAGAGTCAGCCTTACTTCCAAAGAAGCATTTGAGAGAGTAATTTACTTTGTAGCTCCTTCTGCTTACCTAGGAAATAGAATTTCTTCCTATGGAGGTACTCTGAATTATACATTAAACTCTGTGGACTACACAATTCCTGGTAAGTAGAAAACTATTATAAAACTAATCCTGTTAATATAGATTTGTAATCTCTCCAAAGGAATTTTAAAAATGTGACCAATTTAGATTGTTTAGCTTAATGGAACAATGGGATTGAGCTGGCATCATCTATCAACAATAAGAACTAATCATGGTCTTTCATGTCCAATATGAATGTCATTTCCAAAATTATTTTCAGATTTTATGTCTCAGGCGTAACTTTATGGAATTTGCTCAGAATATTGGAGTAAGAGAAACACTTGGTAATTCCACACAAATTTAATTTAAAAAACACAACCGGGCTTTTGACAGGGCTGTCATAATCCAGGCTGTCACCCGATTATGAAAGCCCTGTCGAAAACCAGGTCATGTTTTTTAAATTAAATTTGTGTGGAATTACCAAGTGTTTCTCTTACTCCAATATTTCCAGAGATTTTGACACCTTGTCCACTCATATGTCTTCTTTAAGGCCACAAATTTTTATGGAATAATTAAGGTTAATTTTTATGGTTTTTTTCTGGATGTATTCCTGGTTAGAGTACGGTTTCCTTGGTTCCTGACTTTTTTAAACTTTCAAGTCGTTTCTGGTTTTATAGCTAGATTATTTCAATTTCTCTGTCATTCCTTCATCCTTTTAGCATTTTATTTGTAAAACAAAATCCATATTTTAATCTTCTATTCTATTAAAAAGAGGAGTGTTTCCTGCCTCAAATCCAGACTGAGCATACTGAGCTTTTACATATTTCTTTTGTGTCACTGATTCCAGGACAACAGATAATACCCATTTTCTTCCTGTATACTGAGTTCATAAACTTTATTTTGTTCATTAGAAATAGAGTGGTTTTAAATTTAGAGAGTAATGTCTACATTTACTAATAATTTTTGTTTATAGTAAAAATCAATATACTTTCTCGTTATTTTTCTAGGACATACCTCTCATATCACATCTGATATTTGTTTGCCACACCCCCTCCTTAATTCTTTGAAAGTTTTCTGAGCCACCATTTTTTCACATATATGAAATACTTAACCCTATGAACCCTTTTGCACTAAACGACCAATATGTCTAGCATTAAGAATCATCCTCTGAGTACAAACGACTGTTTTTGGTTATTTTTTATATATTTTGTCAGACACTCGTATGCAGGGACATACTGTATACCAGTTTTGGGCTCTAGCACAAAAGGGTTAAGTGTTTTAGAAAAAATAGCAAAAATGATTATTAAAAATTTTTTTAATTTTTCACAATTTTTCCTATTTTTTGGGATCTCATTCTGCACAAAAGCCAGTTTCACACAATTATGTTTTCCTCTGCATGTTGATTCAGAAGAGATTATAATTTATGAATTTCATTTTCTGTGTAGTGGGGTTCTAGTAAATAAAAGTCAGGGCTAATCTCTGATCTTTTTTGGTTGTAATTAGATACATAATTAACAGGTGAACTCATTCTATATATCATCTGTCATATTTTTCAGCTGCTGCTGCTGTCATGTCTGAAGCTGCTGATGTCATATTGTATGGGGCCAATGTTTACTTATTTCATCACTCTACTAAAAAACCATCATCTGATCTGAATGTAATGTTTACTGTGGATTTGACTGAAAGAAACTTTAAACAACTGAATGAAACAAATTTACCCAGGGACATCTTTATGCAGACTATACAAAACCTGAGTGGATTATTCATTAGAGTCCCAACTTCAGACAAGCTTACTCACATCAGGTATACTGAAATCATATTGAAAATCATGGAATTTTAATGGATATTTTTATCATGAATACTGAATAGTTTATAATAGCTGAGCTCATTTTTTTTTAGTCTGAGTCATGTCATACTTGAGACTGCAGATACAATCCCAAATGCAAAAATAAAAAAAGCTCTTTCAGTTGAGTACTGTAGTTGTCCTGAAAATTATAAGGGACTATCTTGTGAAGAATGTGCCCCTGGTTACTACCATACCATTGATGGAAAATATGGTGGTAAATGCATTCCTTGCCAGTGCAACGAACATTCTGACATGTGTGACCCTCATACTGGAATTTGTTTGGTAAGTATGGTGAAATGATTCTGTATGTGTGTAAATCTTTTAGCAAGTAAATAGTAAGCCAAAAAATCACGCTTGATATGAGGAGTTGTTTTGATTGCTAGATCCTAACTCTTATGGACCTATTTTATAAATCCAAAGGCATCTCCACACTACCAAGAAATACATTTAGGAGGAAAATCAATCTGTAAGATCAGTGACCAGTTACTGCTTTACTGACATTTAGTATTGTTAAATGTGGAACAACTATCAAAGGTGTGTGCATTGTGCATACTAGAATTCATTCCAATTACATGGGTGTTTCTCACACAGGCTAAAATATCTTGAAGACAATGTTTTAAAACAGTGATGAGTTAACATCATAGCACACTAGTCATCATATTCACCTTGTATATGAATAGTCGTAATTCACAAGTAAGATATTATTTATTATTATTTATTTTTCAATCGCCCACAAACAGCTCTAATAGGCCCATTACAGTGGCCACTATAACATTTTTAATAACAAGGGTGAAACATACATCCATGCCCTAGGTGGAGATTGAAAAATCCACCAGATTCAGGATTCGAACCCGCAACCTCTGGGTTGGCAGATGAGGATGTTACCCCACTGCCACTGAGGCCGGCATATGGTACATTTTGTCTCAATGTATCTTGCTTATCAATGGATACTATCCATATACATGCTAACTAGTGTGCTGAGTTTTTAGGAGAGAGCTATTTTTCTTTTAGCAAGTACCCAATATGATAATAATTCTAAATATAACCTTTCATTTTGCTGGAATCATATTGGAATTAAACATCACCAAGAATAGGCTTCATGATTGGTCTATTAGTATCCTTATATTTACGGGTCTATAATTATCAATTACAGTATCATCCTCCATTCATGCTGTCAAAATTACCTTTCCTTTACTTGTATCTGTTTAAGTTTCTCAACATTGTAGCCTCTAACATGCTCTTCAACATCCCATTACCCCTCAACATTTTTCATGTCCACTTCTTCTGTCTTTTCCATATTTCACCCAGCAAATTTCTGTCCTCCCCTAACATTCCCAGAATCCCTTTATTTGTCTTTCTCTCTGTTCAAATTGCCTAATCACAACCCTTTTTCCTATTTCCTAACACTATGACTACCAAATCTTGTCTATCCTCTTCTATAAGTTAGTATATGGCTATGCATATATTTCTTTGAGTTCCTCGATGACATCTATGGTGGTTATGCTGCTCTTTGATGAATAGAGATCATTATTACTAACACTCCTCATCATTCTTTCATCTCTTTTTCACCTCACTCATTCCTTAAATATCTGTGCTTTCTCTCTCCATTTCACACTTAATATTTTCTTACTCCTATGACCTATGTAACATTCCAATTCTAACTCCTACTATCAACTCCTTTGTTATCTTCTCTTTTGCAAACCATTTGTAAGGAAGACAGTTTTTCAGAGGATGATGCCCTATTTCCTACTTCCCAGGGGCTACAAGTCCTAAACCATTTGGATGCTTCCTGTAGTTGCCAAGATGTCACTTCCTTATTACCTGTCATGATTTATTGGAAAGTGATAGTTGAATTAATTCCCCTTTACCCTCCATGATAGTGTTTTTAATGTGACACCATCAATTAAATGGTCAGCTTTTTCCACTTCTACATATTATCCTGATTACCCCCTGCCACACACCTAGCAAGCAGGTGTGTGGCAGGGGGTGAGCCACTAGCAGACACACAAAGAAGGAAACTACTTGCATGTAAAATATCCATGGCAAAATATTTTTCACATCATGTGGGAGCAATGTCAAAATATATGTAATTAACATTCCTGCAAAATAACTACAAAATATAGTTACACTACCTTTCCTAACTAACCCTAGGACCATGTTTATTTTGATATATAGTAATCATATGAGGTAAAAATAACATTTTTAATATATCCATTCTACAATCTATTTTCCTGATTTTACATGCATTATCTGATCTACCTTAGTATAATAGGGCTTGCAATATGTCTTTTATCCTCTACATCGAAGTAATCTGCTTCAAATTTACATAATAAATGTGACCTATATTTTAGCCTACTATCAACAAGTGGCTCCAAAACTAACTCCTCCAATAACATCATTTCACTGTTCATCATCATCATCATCAGTACTTCAATCCGAAGATTGGTTGACTGCAGCCCTCCATCCTTTCCTATTTAGTGCTAGCTCTC
>WURS02084785.1:0-10105 GCA_011762765.2 Rhinocypha anisoptera
TAGGGGGGCTCATCTCTATGCGCTATTTCAACAGCTGCACGTCGGTCCGGAACGTAAGGGAGAGAACCGGAGTTGGTCAGCGCGGCCTTATGACATCCGACTGTTCCTGGTTGCCGCCTCTCCATAATAGGCGTAATCAGTCGCTGGTGGGTTTTTAGTGGGTATGGGCTGGGGGTTCCTAGACCCCGGTCGAATCCCACACTCCCCCAGGGGTGCGTAACCGCATTTTCCCACCACCGATTCAAAAAAAAAAAATAGCCGGCGAGCAAGCTACCCACCAGGCAAACCCTGTTGGGTTGTATCTTGCAATAATTTCCATTATTTTATCACCCAATTTCATAAAAATATAATGGTATTTAAATCGGTGTGTCTTAAGTGAATTTCGTCACTTTATCTTTTTTTAATTATATGCTAAAAAATGTGAATTACATTTCCTAGTTAAGATTTTATAATTGCAACGAAAATGAATGAGGAGAGAGCAAACTTATTTAGTTTATGTTGTTATGTCTGGAACAATTCATCACGTTTAAAGTAGTCGTTGTAATAGCTTAAAGAGGTCACGTGTTCTACAAAATGAGAATGAGAAATAAAAAAGATAAAATGAGCTGGGAAAGAGACGCAGAAGATAATTCTTTATAGTTCGTTACATTAAATTTTGTGAAATAGGATAACTAATCTTCAATTAAAAAAATATTCTTTTCCACATTGAGGATTTCCACATCCAAATTGATAATATTTTTAGCTCTGATGCTAATTTATTTTGATCATTTCGTCTTGAAAATGGTTCTTTCGAGATCCTACTCAACAAAAATTTTTCTATGTCTCCCCTTCTTGACGAAAAGTTAGAAACTCGGCCTCGTTGAATGACGTCGTTCATTGAATACGGATTGATTTGACGTGGAAAAAAATGGTGGTACGGAGTTCGTTCCTTTTTTGTTCCACTCTCTTGTAGTCAAAACTCATTTGGTCTTCGGTGATGCGAATTGAATAACGGAAACCGGAAAATATGTCTTTGCATCTTTCCGAGAAAGAGAATTGAAAATAACAGGGGGGGGGGTGGTTTAACCTTTTGCAATAACTAAACTCCTTGAATACTCTATAGAGTCGGGTATGACATGTAGGAAACGATCCAAAATCAATTAAATAAGGATTTTGCAATTTCCACAAAAACAAAACTTCTTCTTTATTTCCGACTAGTTTTGGTGTGCTACACCATTATCGAGTAATATCAGACTTTGTGGAAATTGCAAATATCCTTATTTATTCGATTTCCTTGAATACGCATTGAACCTCGTGCTCGAACGCCCGCGTCTTGGAAAAAAGTAAGAAATCGCCTTTGATGTCGTCGTTACCTTCTTGATGGCGAGGCAGACCGAGGATCGCTTGTGGCTCTTGTCCTCGGAGTGTTCACCCACGTAGGTCTTGATGGAGTACTCGACCCCAAGGGGCTTCCCGTTGTCGTCCTCTGCGGCCTGAAGAGTCACGGAGGATGGCGAGTTGTCCGGGAAGTTGAAGGTGAAGGGGAAGGCGTTTGCTCCGAACTTGGAGACGAGGCGTTCCTAGAAAGTGTCACGGGGAACATCATTTAAAGGAACCGATTTGTGCGAGTGGACTAATATTAAAAAAAAAGTAACTTGGCAAGGGAGCGTCAGCGGCGGGCCGGCGTCTTGTAAACCTTGTAGTTTCAAAAACAAGCCAAATATGTTATTAGTAAACAATTGTTTAGAATATTGAAAAGAAACCCTGATTTAGTCTCATCGATATATTTCGGTCGGAAAAAACTCTTGATAAATTAGCCAAATCAATTTGTAAAAAAAAGAAAATATTTTATTTGGCTCTAGTTCTGACAATGAGAAGAAAAATGGCGCATAAAAGTAAGGAATTTCCCTATTGCATTCTCCTTTTCACTGAATTACTTCGATGAGGCAGTGGACATTTTGAACCAAGTTGGACGGGAGGTGATTTCAAAGTGAAACAATATTTTACTTTTTTAAAATTTTCTTGCTTCAAAGCATAATCCTATTTAATATCTGCACTGTTTATACGAAATGTAAAACTCCAAACAATTTCCGGTTCAGATATCATTTCTTCCCGATAAACCTCGAGTTAAAAGCTCAACTTATGATTTGTTTAGGTATTTCATAAATAATGGGAACAGTACTTCAACTGCAGATACAACATTTTTGGCGTTGGGCTCCTTGAAGAGAACAAGCTGTTGTATATTTAAAAACTTATACATTTATTGGAAACTACAATGTTTTAACATTTAGTGATCATTTTGTATCACCGTTTGGATTTCAACATTTCCTATTTCCGTCATGTCAGATTTTACTTTGATGTGGATGACAATATGAACTTCGTGGGTCTGTGCCACTCTGCACCATGCTTGGTACTGAAAAGTCCTTGTAAAAAGTTTCAACGTACCTGGATCGGCGTCAGCTGGGCTTTTTCGCTGGCCTTCGGTACAATTTGCGCCTTGGCCAAAACGAGCTCCTTGCTGAACTTCACACCCATAACCTCATCCTCCTCTCGTCCGAAGCGGTAAGTTGCCGTCACCTGTCGCGCGTCGTAGGAAAAGGAAAATAAAGTGATGCTGAGGTGAAGTCTTGGTTCCATTCCAAATACAACAACAATGAAGTTTCAGTAAGTTGCGGCATATTATAGAAATGGACATCAGGGAAAGAAAAACAAAGGCAAAGGGGTCTCGTAGCACGAAGTATGCGGAAGTCTAAGAACTGATGAAACTAGCAGTAAACGGTCATCTATATTTTAACGATATTTTTTTAGAAAATTATCGCATCTAAATTTTTTTAAAATCCTATTATCCTTTAATAATTGCAAGCCACAAATTAGTGGTGAACTTTTATTTCGTGTTCTGTTCCTCTATTTATAAGTTATCATCCTCGTATTGTTTATAGTTAAGTTCAAATTACAGAAATTTTATTAATTTTATTCAAAGAAGACAATTGCTGAATTTTCACGGCTAATATGGCCAATGTAGAATCATGAATATAGATAAAGAACAATTTTTTTTAATTTACCTGTTTTCATTTGATAGAAAATAAATATATTATAGCTATACATTATACATATAACATATATAATATAAACGAATGTAGATAAAGAACAATTTTTTTTTAATTTACCTGTTTTCATTTCACTATCTTTTTAAATGGGATTCAATTGAGATGGTTTTACACCATTCCTTTGATCAGAAACAAACATTTGGAGTAATAGAGTATAGCTTTAATTAAGAGAGATCAGTTGGTTGGATTATTTTCAAATCAATTTTGAAGATTGATATCACTCACCTGACCGAATACCTTGCGTCCCTTAAGGTAGTCGCTCTCCACCACGATGACTCCATCGATGGGATCCACATGGTCGAGGTGGTCCACAAAATCGCGCTTGCTGAGGTAGACAGTGACTTTGCCTGCGGAAGCAGAAGAAAAATGGTTTCCCTGAAGGATATGTCGTGGAGGATACACTCTTTTTGATTTCCACGACTGGTTAACTGCCCAAGCGATTGTGATGAAAGCTATTTTGACGGATGCAACAAAAACAGGGGAAGAAAATCCGTCTCTCGATATACTTATTTCACGATAAAACTCTGAATAAGTGAGAATCAGTTGGTGGGTAAGGCCAAGGACTCTGTAGACGTAAAACTAATTTTCAGCTTGCGTACATTCATTAGGTAGCCATAAAAATAACCAGGAATATCTCGCCATAGTTTTGAAATGTTGAAATTCTGCCAGATAAATACAATCCACAACAGAAATGCTCAGACGTTAGAAAACTCTAACATTTCCTTCACTTTCACAGAACTTCACGGTCTGAAATATTATTCTTCTAAATTGTGATGTTAGGGTTTCTTTAGCGAAAGAACGTAGTCGGATGATGGATCCAATGTAAGTAAAGGATACCGGCTTTCACGCATCATCGGTAAGTGAAAATTACAGAAGGCAGTTTAAAATTTTTTATAAAAATATGTAAATTTCTAGTAAACAAAAATACATCGAAATTACGCTTTGTTTAAATGTTACTTCCACGTGACGATTGGGAGAAGCTCTAATTTCACGTATATCTTCATTATCTTCCTGTGAAAGCCCTACTTCAATACTTTTGCCTATAAAACATATGTTAATTTAGCACGATGTTCATAAAATCTGCATGGAGTATCCGTAATACTTGCAAAGCGTTATGCTTCTCTCAAACAAAGTAAAAATGAAGTGAACCGATAAGCATAAATTTTGTTATTATGTTAACTAGTTAAGAAATTTTATAAGCTAGTGAGTTTTGCATTGAGGAATGACTATTTATTTCAACCCGCACTCTTGTTAGCAATTAATAGTGTGATGATAAACTTTCGATAATTCCACTAGAGTTTTTATTTATCTCGATCAGGGTCTTTATTTCGACGTCAAAGAGTCATCTTCAGGACTTGACGCTTTGACGTAGAATCCCGGGTCGTTAAAAGATAAAAAAACTTCAGTGGAATCGACTAATATTTTATCATTTTATCTTAAATCATGAGTAAATTCCAAAAGCTACGCTTAAAAGATATAATGTCTTCAATAATTTGGTGGTAAAATTTATCGGCGAATAATCGAGGAAAATGCATTACCAATAAGGAATATAAAAGACAAGAATACTCATACTGCTTCAAGCTAATTGCAAGAAGTGGACTGTTATTAGAATCGCGATTTTTTTCGGAAACGACAATCAATGCATGGAACTATTTCACAAGTAGGTAACCGCAATTGCATTCAAGGGATTCAAAAGATGTAAATTAATCCGGAGGCGTGGTAACTTATCTCGATTTTGTTGAGGTATTTATCTAAACTTAAGGTGTTTCGCACATTGAAAAAAAATGCGTAATGCTCTTTTTTGATTCATCACAAAATTTACGAATGCTGTATTAGAACTAAACAAAGCACGTGACGGAAAATATAACTCATCCTCGGGGAATACATCTCTTATGGAAAAACGACCGATTTTCAGGATCTCAGCCCCCTTGAGAATGATTTTGGTACAACCGATAAGTTTCCGGAGAGTCGTAGGAAAATTATTCACTATTTTCAATTCGAAAAAAAGAGCAAAAAATATTAGCGAGAGATAAGCAGTTGCTTAGCCATTTAAACTCACCATTCGGAGTTGTTTTCTTAAAGACCTTTACTGCAACCACGGCGACGAGGAACAAGAATGGTATCATATCGCGGAGATAAGAAGTGTCCTGCGGACTCCGGAAGGATGAGAAAACGAAGATGGACTGTTCAAATTGCACAGCAAAAACAGTGGATACTGTCTTGGAAGTTGTTCTTTTGCAAATGTGAGGTCCTTTGTCTTCGCCTACTGCTCTTCCTTTGTCGTCGCAGCTTAACACGCCCTACGGTGGGAAAGTTCCTCCGGCGAACCTTATATAGTGTCTGCTTGGAGCACATGTGTGGCTTTACCCTGTCACATGCTAGGATCTTCCTACTTTCTCGTTCTTTCCCCAAGCTCTCCTCAACCCCCTCCCCTCATCCTCCCTCCCCTTCGCAGTAACACCTCCACTCCCACCACTGACTTTCCGCATCACCCGTGCAACTATCCTTGTAACACATACTAATTCCTAAACGTTTTCCCTGTTGCATTCCACGTAGATACATGCATATATCAGGGCAAATCAATACCAAGATCAATATCAAAGATCTGAAATAATAAAATTGCATCAGCTTGTGCCATAAATAAGTAATATTTGTTTGATATCTCCACATGGGTAGTAATTACATATGCTGAAATATAGGTTTAATTAAATAATTTATGTTATATATTATTAGTATTTCTTTTTGTAGTTGAGGAATAATTCTTGAAACGCGATATCCCATATTCACGAAAGAAAACGAACCAATCAGTGCGGTGAAAATGCTACAATATTTATCGGAATCGGTTATAAGATTGATTGTAAGTAGACACTTTTGGTTTTATCATTAAAAATATTAATTTACAACTTTCCCACAAACTTTACAGCTTTTTTCAAGAACAGTTTAAAATATATATAAGTTGGTTATTGAAATTGTTAACCCCAACTTTATTCCCCCAGCTCATAAATCTTTTGACTATACGATATATATTATCGTATCATCCTAATGGAAACTTTAACAATAATTTGGAAATGCTTATAAGGGGATCTCGTTGAAATAAACTTTACTGGAAACAAACTGATATTATTCTAGTAAAATAATATCCGAGTACTATAAATATATATAAGAAATATTCCAATGTCTATTTACACTTGAAATTCCTAACGGGGTATTTAATGATATCAGTATATTTTCGGAAAACTCCAGATTTTTTATTAGAATTTAATATGGCGTCCTGAAGAATTAAATTTCCTTAGATCTTTTATCAATTTATCTCGTTTAAAAATATGTATTTTATGTGTCTAACAACTACGTTATTGTAAGTAGGAAAATATTCGTTTTCATTTAGATTTTGAATTTTAGGGGTTAGGTAAAAGAAGAGACTATCTAGTTTCCAACTCGCCCCAATTAAGGCACAAAGAATGTTACTATCATTATTAATTTTAGCATTTGTGTTATATTTATGAAAGCCAGACTTTACAACTTGAAATAATTCAATGGTATTAACAAACATATCCCTCTTTTGACATATGGGATTTCGCCTTATGTGTTATACTTAATTATAATAACATCATATCAAAACGAAATAATGGTCGTAGTAAATAAAATTTAATGATAAATGGAAAAGAATTCGTTTTTATTGGTCCGCAAACACTGTCTCCATTTAATGATAGGCAACAACTCTCTTATGATATTTTTTTTGATATTTCATAACCATTGTAAATGTGTTACATGTGACTTGTATTATATGTTACAGATATTACAGTATTACAGTTACATGCAGACAAACATGTTACCAGTATTACATTTTTGTTAGCCAACTATTATCTAAATGGTTTCATAGACGCCTCAATATTGAAAGGTGAAGAAGGCTTAAGAAAATCGATAACGCATTACGAAACGCGTGTCATATGTGTTATACCATAGGCTATATTATTAAGATAAGCAAAGAGATATATTTTTTTAAAATAAGGTGTATTTCGTAAAATGTGTAATACTGAAATAATTGACTAAATCGAAGGAAGAAAGGAATGAAAGGCTCGTCTGCAAGTAGTCACACATTAAGTCATGTTCTCTTTATGCAGTAAACTCATTTTGAGAATTAATTAAATAGCATGTTAAAATTGATATTTTTATTATTTTTACGTAGAATTTCCGCTAATTTATTTTATTTCCAGCGCTTAGAAAACTAAATTCCCTTCAGTTAAGCGAATACAATGAATTAAGGAACAGTTTTGCAGTAGCAGAAGTAGTTTCTCGGAATAACCGTAATTCATAATATCAGATATGAAATACAAGAAAGAGACGGTCAGGATGACATTGTAAACCAAAAATAGATAGCAAACTGGTGTCGACATTTCCCCACTGTGACGCTGGTACAGGCGAGACTTAAACAAGACCAATACGCATTAGCGGATTTCAGATACAGGGGTTTCGCTATCCTTTCGGACGGGTCCAAATACTGTGTGTGAAATATTACGTACAATTGAGTTACCTATATATGACTCACGTCACAACTTAGCAATTTCCAAGAAGGAAAAATCCACTCTCTTTGCACGCTAAGCTAATGTTGTAAGCTTTCTGTAAGATTGCTTTTCTTCGAAAAATCAATGGAATCATATTAATATTTAACACTATTAACAACTAAGGTGTCGTTGCATCATGAAGTAACCAAATCTGGTTACTTCGAGAGGCGGTTAAGTTCGAGTCTGTAATATAACAGGTTATGGAATGAAGATTTTGTTAGAATATAATTAGAATGACTTTCTTTTGTTTTGAATCCTTGCTCCTCCCTCCAACCAAGAATGTGTGAATCAAACTTTTTAAGTTTGATGTGGGATAACCTACCAAAATTGAGATCAGGATTGATTACTGCATGGGAAAATAATAATTCTTTATTTATTATTAGAAGCTACTAGGTTATAAGGTCCTGCCTTACAATTACTGCCACTATTGAAACTGGAAGAAAGTTTATATTCTAACAAACCGTGAGGTTCCAGGGTTAATTCTGTGTGATTTTTACATATTGGAGAGTAAAACTTATGCAAATTTCACTTACAAGAGATTTATTCACGACCCCGGTTTCAGCAATTCATGCCATCCTGGCATAATTGCATAAATTATGCCAGGGTGGCATAGATAGGATGAATGGCTCCTGATGATGACATGCATTGCTGAAACCCCGGTCGTGAATAAATCTCTCGTAAGTGAAATTTTCACAAGTTTTCTTCGCCAGTAAAGTTTATCTTACTCCTAATTGCATCCATTGACACCTTTGGATTTTCTCCATAGTGAAAATGAAACTACAACTTGGTCTTTCTAACTAAATTTTATTTCAGACGCGACCTAGGTTTCGTTTCGTTGAGTTTCAACATAAGGCTTTTCGGAAGTTTTTCTTCGTGAAATATGGTTGGTGAAGATAGGACGTCGTCAAATGAAATTCTAAGAGGATAGGAAATACGGATGGAAAAAATTTTGACATTGGTACGCAGACATATGTTATTAATAGGAGATAAAATGTTGAATACCGTGTTGAAAGTCAGGCAGAATCCTGATGAAGAAATGTAGGAAGAAGAATTCACAGTATTTTTGAGGAAAAATCTTCCTTTGGATTAGCTGATACCCACCGAACTAACCTAGTGGTTACTGCCACTAGCGTAAGGCTAAACGAATATAGAGTGTTGTAAATTTATTAGTCAGGCAGTTGTGGTTAATATGTATTATCTAACGAACATACATAATTCCAGAAAACTTCGATCCAATTAGTTCTACGTTACAGTGGTGCATCTGCAATTTATTAAGGATTCCGAATTCAAAATTAATCACCCGTAATTTAACTCGAATAGAGGATCGAAGGACAGGTTAGGACTTCCGAACCTGCGGAGTATTGTTTAGTATTAGTCGTGAATATTCGTGGACGTCGTGCGGAAGACAGAATGAATCGGACACATTGTGAGCCTAATGAAGACGACCGTTTGGGGGTGGAGTGAAAGGCAACAAATGCAACTTGGGATAACATGCATGAAACAAATATTGATGGACTCCAAGGCAAAAAGTATGTGGAAATGTAGGAATTTATGGATGAGGGAAATTATTGGAGAACTGAGCTAAATCCGTTTTAAGCCTGTTTGACGAATGACGGACATTTCGCCGAATTCCAGATCAAAATAGAGCATTCCTCTCATTTGTGTATCCATGGAACAGTGCATGAAAGTGTTTCTATTATTTCTACAGCTATTTCTCCTTCCATTTTATTACACTAATTCATTTTATTTTATACCAAATCGCTCACAGTGATTGTATGCGTTATAAGCGGCACATTTGCATCTGAGTTCCGCCTTTGGTAGAAACCATTAGTCCCAATCCAGATTTAACTGTCCTTTATTAATTAGTAATACGTTCGTATCATGCATCTTCGAGCAGGAGAGGAACGAAGATGATAGATCAAATTTGTATGAGCCGTTGTTACTCTCATTACCAGTTTCTTACTTCTCATTACCAGTTTTGGCGGGAGCTATTACAATACTATTAACAGATCGAAATATCTACACATCTTTCTTTGACCCAGCCGGTGGTGGTGATCGAATTTTATATCAACATTTATTTTGATTTTTTGGACATCCAGAAGTCTATATTTTAATTCTACCAGGATTTGGTATGATCTCTAACAGTATTGCCCAAGAAAGAGGTAAAAAGGAAACCTTTGGTGTTCTAGGAATAATTTACGCAATAATTGCTGTTGGAATTTTAGGATTCGTAGTATGGCTTGACTCTGATGTGAGCGATAGATGGCTTAAAAATTTTTCGCTATAAATATGGCGTATTTTACAAAACACTTTATTGTTCGAAAAAAAATAAATGTAATGCAGTCATGGATTTTTTAAACTATCAATTTAAAATTCAAATGTTATTTATTTATTTATTTAGAATATAATCTTGCAGTTGGCTACAAGCCAGGTGGCAAGTATAGAATATGAGTGAAA
>WURS02084806.1:0-10105 GCA_011762765.2 Rhinocypha anisoptera
TTACGTCGAGAAGTAACACAAGTTTCATTGTTTTTAAGGTGAATAATTAGTTAGAAAAAAATCAGAGGCCTTATAACCTGAATGCACCTCATATGTACATGAAATTTGGGAACCAGTCCATTCCCTTATACCTCACAGTGCTTCCCAGAAGAATATGATATGCTGAAAAAGCACCACTTGATTCATTTAGGTGAAGGAGAGATATCTCCTGGTTTTATGCATATCCTGCAGGACATTGGTCAAGACCCATATACATATATACCAAGCTAAAAATTTTTTATTTACAACATATTTTTTATATGAAGGTGATATGACTTAACAATTGTCTGCCTAGTCATTAGATCTCCTAGCCTAGAAAAAAGGGTAGCAGTTCTGTTACATCTTAGATAAGCTAGAGATATCTGTTTTTGGGAAAGAGTTGTTGCTTTTTCTGACTGTTTAGTAATAACATCATAAACATCTTTAATTGTGTTGTGAAGGGCATTGATAAATTATAATCTAGTTATGGAACAATAGGAGTATTGGCTCACCACTTCTTTGTTTTCACCTTTATTGATTGATCATTGTTGTCACGGAGCCCTTATCAGTTCAGAGATAAACTAGTCCATGTAGGTCTGAGGTGGAGTGTGGACTACGACAGTCAAATATGGCAGTTTTTGGGCATTGGAATTTAAGTTCACACCAGGCATGTGGAAGGTTAAAAAAAATTAAAATTCAAATGAATTCAAAGAACAAGATTAGATGGGTATCTTTGGAAAAAGGTAATATTAAATCATCAAAAGAGGAAAAATTTCAAGATATACCTACAAGAAAACCCATAGAATATACAATAATGTTAGTTTGTGCTCTCATGCAATGCTGAGTATGTGAGAGAAGTGAAATTAACTCATTTCATTTATTAGACGTTAAAAAACAATCATACACTAGTCCTCGTCATATACAAAAATGACAGTAAAATAAATACAAACATGAGTACTTCTTAAAAATAATCTTTGAACATTAAAATATAAAATCATTACTCACAAAAGTTCAAATCACGTTTATCACATTCAAAGAATTCGTCAAAAGAATAGAAGGCTTTCTTTATTATAGATAACATGTTTAAATTTATTAAGACTAACGTGTCTTGCCTCAAGAGGTAAACTGTTAAAAAAGTGCAGCTTGTGTACATTGTAGGAGTTGCAGGTTTTGGTTAGCCGGCAACAGGGCACATCGAGAAATTCCATTTCTTGCGAAGAGGCAGTGTACATTGGCTCTTGTCTCCAAGGAATTTAAATTTGCCTTTACATCACAAAGACATTTAACTAAATACAAACTGTAGAGGACCATGATTACAGCGGTCCCTAGGGTGGGGGAAGTGTAGAGGACCATGATGAGAGGCTTACAGCGGTTCCTAGGGTGGGGGAAGGAAACAACTCCAACTGCCCTCTTTTGCATTTTAAATAGACTTATGGAAAACGAGGAAGAGCCCCATAGTTCAATGCCATAATTGATATGGCAGTTATATAAAGCAAAGTATGTAGAGATAAGTAACACAGATACTGCCTTGGATAATTTACCTAGAGTAGCTGATATATTATTTTCAACGTAGTTTGTGGTCAATTTCAAAGCCTAACAGCTTGACAGTGTCAGTTGAACTTGCTTTGGTTCTTAAGAAAAAGGCAAGTGATGTTTTTTAATACCAGTCCATTTACAGAAAATCAATTTGATGCATCAGATATAAACAACTGAGATATGGTGTTGAGCAGATTATTAGAATTATAGATGAAGGTGGTATCATCTGCGTAAGGTTTTACAAGAGATATTTGATGGCAAGTCGTTAATCATAAGGAGAAACAAGAGAGGTCCAAGAACAGATCTTTGGGGGACTCCATAAGTAATTCTTTGGGGTGGTGATAGATTATTATTAATGTAAATTACATTGGGATTGATCAGAAAGATATGATGCCAGAAGTTGAAGCTCAAGATTACTAATACCGTAAAAATGCAGTTTCAAAGGATTCGGGAGTGAAACACAATCGAAGGCTTTGGGGAGGTCACAGGCGGTTATGGAAATAGGTGATTTTTTCTTGGAAAGCCTCTAATATTGATTTCACAACTGACACCACTGCTGAAGTGGTGGAATGGCTTTTCTGAAAGCCGAATTGGGAAGAGGAGAGTAAGTTATTAGAGTCAAAATGATTGTACAATTGATCCTTGATAGCTTTTTTTAAATTTTACCAAAGACTATACATATAAGGTATGGTTGTGTCCCCTTTTTTGTGAATAGGGATGGTTTTAGATATCTTCAGTGATTTGGGGAAAATGCCTGACTGGAAGCAAGAGTTCAAGATTAAAGGTGTTCATCAATTATATTACCCAATTTTTTTTATTAAGTTGACTGATAACCCATATATATATGTGCAGTTGGCATGTTTTAAAGAATTGATAAGTGTGATTTCATAATGTAGTAACTCTTTTCCAAATAAAGGGTCAAGTGGTACCTGGGAAATTTGAAAGAAAATCCATAGCAGTATTGTGAGTTGGGACAATATTAGAGACAAGGTCAGAGATAGAATTTATGAAAAACTTGTTTTAGTTATCAGAGGAAATGGGGAGATTATGAACATGTCTAGTATGACCAATTTCCTTGTTGATTACTTACCAAGTTACCTTATTGTGGTTAGCAGAATTGTTTATAAAATTAGAGTTAACATTGCATTTAGACTGAATTATGAAATTATTGCATGTAGTCTTAAACTGACACCAAGCATTTTTAAATGAATCTATGTTTACAACATAAGAGTGTGCACAATGATTCATTACTTTAGTTGCATATGCAAGAAAAATTATCACCAGAATATTCTAAAGAAGAATATAATTATAATTTAGATTCCGGCTGAATGGCTTGTCCTTGGCATCAATGCAATTAAAAAAGTTTTCTTCCCAATGTCTTCTTTTTGAGCAATCTCAGTTGTCATCACTTGGTAGAACACCTTCATGATGACACAAGTTAGAAAACACTGCTGTTTTCTAAATTGCTTTCAGCAGAAAACACAGCAAAGTGTTTACTTACTTGTGTCTCCTACTTGAGTTCTACACAGCCTTCTCATACTTTTAACTTGTCCAAAAGCTTTACTCCCCTTACTATGTTTGTCTTTCCCTCTGCTATTCCTTCTACTGCAATCTTTGATAGTTATTTATTCTTTAAAAAGTGTCCAATTCTGTTTCTCTACCAATTTTTTATGATTGTCATCAGTTTATTGTCCTATCTTACATGATGTAAGTCCTCCTCATTCTTTACTTCATTACTCCAATGTGTTTTTTTCATCTCTCTCCTGGTCCACATTACAAATGACTCTGCACTTCTCTTTTCCTCTACTTTCCTTACCAGAGATGGCTTCAGGCTTAACTAAGTTGAATTTTTTTCTTCTTGAAGTAACGGAATAAAATCACTACAATTCGACAAACGAAATCTTTATTTGCACATCCCAGGTGTCACTGCACCATGGTATTATCAGATGTCACAAACCGTAAACATAAGCACTACCTATATATTCACACAACTAGAAGGGGCAGGTAGGAAGGGTCAAGGGGGGAGGAAGGAAGTGTTGGGTGTATCAGTTGGAAAGTAGGGGGAAGGTGGTGAGGGATGAGCTAATGACTAACTCAGGATGATCTGGTAAACATAGGAGTATTGGGTGAGAAGAAAGAATCTTAGCAAGGTCAGATGGAGGTAAAAGGATGAGAGGGTGTGTTAGGGAAATTCAAGAGAGGATGGGAAGCAGAGTTTAAGAACTCTGCTGTAATGGTTATGCAGGGAATTATATTGGCCAAACCGGCATGAATTTCAATTACAGATAACAGGAGCATTTGACCTGTTTCACCAACAATAAACATAATTCACAATTTTCCAAACACCTAGTACCACTTTTTTTTTGTCTCGGATGATGAATTTGGATTCAGCTAACAAAATGTTTAGTAGATGCTCATGCTAACTTAACACGGCCACATAGGGAGCCAAATTTTCAAAGCTCTTCTTCTCAACCTTGGTGAGTTTTTGCCTTCTTTTAGTGTGCTTTGTACTATTTAATAACACATCTTTAAATTTTGGTTTCCATCCAGAACAATTTAAACAATCTAATTGCATGGTTTCAGGCATGATATGGTGGAATTCGTACATTATAATCATAAGGAGATGGCAATTTTCCATTGAACGTTTCAGTTTTAACACTGTTGGCAATTTCACTGTTGAATCCAACAGTGGAAAATTACCTTCTCCCTATCATTATTATGATTTAAACAATTTTCTGTAGAGAACTTAGGGAAATAACGTTTCTGATATTGAAGATTTGAGTTAACGAATATGATTACAGAATTAATTATAATTATATAAAAATAATTATCTTCATTAGCTGAGGTATCTCTGTTCATTCTACAACTTTGTTAAATGGATTTATGCATCTCTCCCCTCCTGAATTTCCCCAACACTCCCTCTCATTAACCCTTTCCCCTTCCCATCTTTTTACCTTGCATTTGGCCTCGGCATGATTCTTTTCTCTTACCCTATACATCTTTTGACTTTACCTAATCACCTTCCTTCCTTAGTCATTAGCCTACCCCGAACCACCACTTACTAGTTCCATACTTTCCAGCTCATAGACCTAACCCTTCCTTCTGCCCCCTTCTACCTCCTCCCACTTCCTTTTGTATGTACGTTTAGCACTCTTGTCTCTGGTTTGTCTCACTTGATGATGCTATGTTGCGGTAAAATCTGGGCCATGCAAGTAAATATTTCAATTGGGGGATTGCAGTGTTTTTCTTCTGTTACTTTTTTACTTTCCTAATCGTCCATGTTTTTGGCCCATACAAAAACACACTTCCTCTCTTTCCTGCCCTCCAATCCTCATTGTCTTAATGAAAGTTATTGTCTCAGGCGTAACTTTGTGGAATTTGCTCAGAATATTGGAGTAAGAGAAAAACACTTTATAATTCCATACAATTTTGTGTGGAATTATAAAGTATTTTTTTTCTTACTCCCTCATTGTCTTGTTTTTCCTTTGTTTATCTTCATTTGATATCTGTTGCATCCTGTGTTAATCCTGTCTACTAATTTTTTTAGCATCTGAGGATCTTCAAGAGAGATGTGTGACTGCAGTAAGAGTGACAAGGCATTGCCTTTTGAAATTAGAAGACAGTAAATAATGTTAGTGAGAGACAGCATCCCAGCCTAACTCCTCTCCCAATTCCATACCATTCAATCGAACCATTGTTAAACGTCACTGCCTCATGCTGCTTCAGGTGCAGCCTTTCTTCCATTTATTACACTGGGTAGGATTAATGGCAGCATATGAAATGGGACTGATTGTCCTGGGTTCCTTGTATTTTAGTGTACTCTTTATCTTGAATATTGGGACCATAACAGATTTCATGAATTCTTCTAAACACTCTCCTTCTTTGGAAGAAGGTCTTTCAGGCACTATTGTGTTTCCATTTTCTGGGACAACAGTTTTGCCAGTGTAGCAGTCAGCATCTTTAGGTTGGTGAAGTGGTGATGCTGAAATTTGGCCATCTTATATAAATCATCCTATGTGGGGCAGACATCCAGGCTGCAAGAACATCAAAGGCCACGAAAAATCTGCAAACACATCCATCAGCCATTGTGGAGCACACCTGGACAGGACCCGCTCATAACACCAATTTTGAAGAGGCAAAATTAATAACAGAAGAAAACTGTTACTTCCGGTGGCTCACAAGGGAAGCCATTGAGATATCAAAGAACCCCAACAACTTCATCAGATAGGCTGGTTACACACTCTCTGGCACTTGGAAACCAGTGTTGAAAGGAAAACAAAATTGACCAGTCACATTGCACCTGAATGCAATGGATGATGTATATAAATCGGGCAAATTTCAGAATCACCCCTTCACCGACCTGAAGACACTGATTGCAATAACTGTGGTACCAGAAAATGGACACATGCGGTACTCGACCCGAAAGGCCTTCTGATTCAGATCACCACAGAAGCCTTCATATAGAACTCACCTGTTTTGTAGATTTTATCATGGAGACCGAATAAATTTGCTCTACCTTTACATTAAAATTTTCCATCTGTTCTGTAGACAAATGGAATATAAAGGAGTTAAATGAAACTGATTTTCATTTATTAAGCAGATCAGAGGTAAAGAGATACTATATATAATAAAGAAAAATGGAATCAACCATAGAAATAGGTTGATACATTCATTATATAGGAATACGTTTTAGTAACAGGAAAATCAAAGTACTATTTCGGTTTGTGAGTCCCTTTAATTCGCTTGAACACCAGTACACTTTCGCATCTTGAAGTCAAGCGATCGAGTTGTGCTCGACACAGACCACACACCCCACAGTTTTTGAGCATGCACCTTGCAGGTTTCAAAGCACCACGTTACTCACCAGTGATAAGAGAAACTATCGGCCACCTGGGCACGAATTCAAATCCGCAATATTCATAATGAAAAGGAATAGCAAAATTTCCACAGTAAAAAGGATTTAATAAAACTTGAGTTTCAGTGTAATATCACCATCATCAGATATACGAGTGTGGCCAACAGCCTTCTTGAGAACAGGTATATGAGCTAGCGGGAGGTGGGAGAGGGGAAGGGGTAGTGGGTGATGGAAAGCACGGGGAGGGAGCAAATGTCTTGCTTCCTCCTCAAGAGAATGCCTGTTGAGGGGTGCCTAGCATGTATGGGGAAGAAGATAAAAAGATCACAAGAAAGTAAGAAAGGGGAAAAATAATAGCTAAATCCATAAAATTACTAAGAAGAGTGCCAAGGGCTGCAAGAACAACGCTATTCAGCTTTACGATCTAGGATATTAATAGAAACAAAAGTGGAATTATTAACACAATATCAAGAATATAATATGGACTCGAGTCTAACAAATAAGCAAAGGGATTTTCTGTTAGGGTATAGGCTAGCTTGATGGACTTTTGCACAATCTGCATGTTACTTGTGGTGATGTAAATGAAAGTTACTCTGTCATACCTGTTATATTATTGATTTTTTATATTTTTACCAATATTTCAACCCCTTGATGTACAGGTTATTTTTTTAAAATTTTATATCATGTTTAAATTATTTTTATATTTTATTTTGTTTTATATATGTTATGGAATAGAATATGTTTATATTATATATTTAATTTTATTTATACATTATATGGTAACTTTAAGCTGTGTGAAATAGAGTGTTTAAACCAATCTCAGCACTACCATGACAGATTTCCTGGAACATTCGATTCGTCAAATCCCCTTTGGGCTCCTCAAATTTGTTTTTCTTTTACTCATATTATCACTAAAGAGGAAATAATCTTCCTTGCAGCTGAAACAATTTTTATTCTTTAAAATATTACCTACAATCAAATGAAATTCTCTACCAAAGGGTAATAATGCATGATACAATCAGTTTTATCCCTGCTAACTTGATCAACACAATACCAAAATTATGTTTTCAATTTTAAATTTTTAAACCATAACTAATTCACATTTAACATTGACAAAATGCGAAATGTGTTCTCAATTTTTTAGGTCTATCAAATAAGACTTTTGAAGAGTTTTTTCTATCCTTAGAAAGCAGAAAACATACATTTTGCTCTAGTAAAAGTATGTAGTAACTTATCATTGAGATGTACATAGGTGATCATCACCTTTGCTTTTCTTCTTGTGTTAGTTACCTGGCTGACATCACAACCCCTAAGGATCGCACTTGGCGTGTAGCTATATTAGATGCAGTATACTTACTCACCATGCCTACAGGAGTAGCACTAGGTGCATATCTCTTCAGGATGTGGAACAGATCATTTTCAGCTCTGTTTTCTGTGAACTCTGCACTTCTCCTGGCTGCTATTATTTATTCTCTTATTCGCTTGGAGTGGAAAACCTCTGGAAAAGGGGTCAGTGAAAAAGGAAAGACTGTAAGTGAAGTAAAATTTTGTTGTTTTACCTTGATGCTTCAGTAGATGAAGAGTAAGTGATGAAAAATGTAGCATGCATTTTGCTTAATATTTTAAGATGTTATATATAACTTTTTGAAGTGTGAAAAATAGCATAGTTAACATCTACTTTATATTCCTGCACCTCTAACATTTCAGCTCACTTTTTGGGAGGCAGCATTGTTACATCTTAGGGATTTATGGTGTCATTTGTGTAGTGATTAGGAATCACAAGAAATAATATGACTTTGGTGCGTCAAATTTTAAATAACTCCTACTAGCAGCCACCTCCACTGATGTAGATACAGTTGCCTAAATGCTTTCTTTATTGGTGAAATGAAACTTTCTTAAATGCAAATTTCTCAAAATTCCCATTACTTCACAAGTTTTTGTTATTCACCTATACAGAAACTGCTGGTGGGAATGCATCATAATGATTTTAACAGAAATAAGCATATCCTTTTGGAATGGAATCTGCAACTTGAATGCTTTGTTACATCTAAGAACACCAATTACTTCTTTCATTTTATTTTGGATGACCTCATTGTTCTCAATATGAATCCATCCTAATATGTCATTATTACTAAAACCTTCATCTAAAAGAATTCACTAACTTCTGTGGTCGAGCCTTACCCTGGGGAAAAAAGTATGTGAAATCAGAATCTCAGATGAACTGGTTTTATGTCAGTTGACCTTGTAATTCACTCATGCTAGCTCATTTATGGCTCATTTACACTGTTATTTGTTTGTATATCCTAAATTGTTACACTTTTGGCCTGCTCACAAGGGTCTCTGAGTTGAAACAAGTTAACCCCTCTGCGCAGTTCTCAGTACGTGGTATGTTGCAGTCGGCAGGCCTCATTTGCCCTCACTCGGTTTCGAATTTTTTTCTGCAGCACCATCGAAATTTTTTAATATCAATGGTTTGCCTTATCCTCTTAGATAATGAGTCTTCCCAATCATTCTGTTTTGACAACATGAAAAGGCACTTAATAAGGAAGATAAATTTAACAAGTCCATCCTTATGAGATTGGCGAGTTCTTTGCATTTCCATTTTGTCATCAGGTTTCTGTTTGTCTTTATTGCATGATTTGATCTCCCCCTTATCTGATTTCTCTGGAACCATTCGTTCATCATTCTTTCTTTTTGTTTTGTCATAACAGTTGTGAGGGCAAAAGTCCTCACCACCATCTAGTCTCAGTTGTTAGATTTCTTTCTTGAGAAAGAGAAGTAAAGAAGCCTTGTGTATAATGCCCAATGGATGCCAAGAGGAATAAGTTTCTTTTGAGTGAAGATGAAACAGAATTTAGTTGAAAATTTGGATGAAGAAAGTGAAGTGAGCACTGGATGTGATAGTGCAAGTTCAAGTGAGGAAGAAGGTGATTTTACAGAGAATATCCACCATGATAGTGATAGTGAAGGCGAAAGTGAAGGTGAGATACCTAGAAAGGACCAAGTTCTCTATTCCTCTTGGGCTTGGGCTGATTCCGATGAGGATTTAGTTCCAAAAAAATACTGTTTACTGGGAAATGTGGTCCAGTAAATTCATGTCAGCAATATTCTTGATTCGTTTACAAATATTTTTGATATAATCTAATGGAAAAAATTGTTTTGGAGACTAATAGATATGCTAGTGTTTACTTAAGAAACCATGCTTTATCGTCTTGCTCATGACTGAACCAATGGAAACCTGTAGATGTTGGAGAGATTTATGTTTATTTCTCACTGATAATGTTGATGGGCATTGTACAGAAACCTAGCATTCGTTCGTATTGTTCAAGAAATCGACTTCTGGAAACAACCATTTTTCCCCAAACTATGTCTCAGGATAGGTTTGAAAGTATCTCCAAATTTTTACATTTTGCTAATAACGATGAAATTCAAAATTATACTGGAAACAAAAAGCTTTTCAAAATTCACCCAGTTACTGATTACTTGAGAACAAATTTGAGACTCTTTATTTTCCAAAGGAAAATAATGCATTTGATAAATCCCTTACACTGTGGAAGGGGCATCTGTCATTCAGGCAATACATTCCTTTGAAGTCATCTAAATTTGGCATAAAAACCTATGAACTTTGTGAATCTGACACTGGTTACTTGTGGAGTTTTATCGTTTATTCCGGTGCTGATTCAACAATTTCAGTTA
>WURS02084827.1:0-10105 GCA_011762765.2 Rhinocypha anisoptera
TCCACACGCCGTGGGCTTAGTACTAGGTGAGCTCTACCCTCACTTAACATACCAACCTTCGGGTTGATCACTGTGGCGGTGGATACCCGATTATTTTGCAATCCTACCCGTGAAACTCAAAGCATATGAATGACTACTGTAAGGGACTAAGTAGCTAAACAGAGTGAGGTCAAGATTATGAGTAAGAAACAAAAAAAAATCAGGACAGGGATTGGAACGATCGCTTCCCTGTCTACCTTCATTACCTAGTAATCAATCAACAGTTGGTTACGCATATGTTTTTTTGTTACCAATCCCCAGGGTCAAGCTCCCATCCTCCACGATTCAATTTTATTGGAAGTATTTAATTTCATTGTCTCTATGGATGCTGGACGCAGCCGAGGTTTTCGCTGACCATTGCCCGAAGAAGGAAATGAAAATAAATACTCCAATCTGTGGTCGACGAGTTTCCTCATTGAGGTCCACTGGTGGCAATGGCAACGGAGGAAAGAAGATCATCAACTTACAATTAATGTCACATCAAGCACTGGTTAATAACTATGTTGGAATTAATACACGAATGAAACTTATAATATGAGAATTTGAGGTTATAACTTCAAAAATAGGAGAAAGGGCGAAATTGTTTTCGAAATTTAATGACGGTATGGAGGGAGGCATACATCCTAATCCTTGTCACAAATTAATGCAATACTACAGAGAATGAAGGCGATTTATTGCCCAAAGCCAACTGACAGCTGCCAGAGGAATCGGAAGCCGAGATATATATATATGCATATTTCATGCCTGGAAGATATAATGACGACATTCGTCTTTAAACCTGGAACCCTGAACAACAAATTGTACTCATCACTAGGTCATAACAAAAGTTTTGTAAGTGAACATAACGATGGACCAGAGGATGATCCTCATCTAACTCAGGAAGTCTTACAATGGAGAACTTCTCCAAAATCCATCAATTTTAAAATTCTCTGCAGTAGAATTGTTACGAATATATCAATGGTTTGATTACGAAAATAGGTTTCTACAATTCTTCACTCTTTTCCCTCCAGCCGGAATCAGATTTCTTCCGTGAAATTCCAACATGCAGATTTCGTTCTTTTACATTCTTTTCCTCTCCTCTATTTCTTCTAATAATTTTAATTTCGCGTATTTTTTCCTCTCCTGAGAACGATATGACCCTACGTGATCGACACTCCTTGACAGTGCTTTGTGTGTCTCCTCGCCTTCTCCACTTACGTAGGACGTCTCCATCTGCGGCACGGTCACTTAATATGACCATTCGTTAGCGACACCACAAAAATGGAATGTACCATGTAACTAATATCAGAATGACAAACACAAGGGTGACTTTACTCTTAAGGAAAAATATTCCGGAAGGTAAACATCTTTGGAGAGCATTTGTTGCAGAACTAGGATAATCAGAAACAAGAAAATTTACAATTAGATTTTCATTTTTTTCTACCTACCATGGTTCCGTTTCAAGGCGACATCGTCATCAGGTTTCTTCGCAACGGATATCGTCACTAAAATTTAAAAAATATGGGTGGAACCTGCCAATTTTTCTCTGTTTCTAGCTCTCCGACTATAAAGGATTCCCGCTACGTTGCGCCCGAGACTTTTTCTTCGAAATATGTTTAAATAAATTTACCAAATACACAACCTCTGTTATAGAAGGTGAATATCATAACGTTCTTTAATAATCACAAGAATTCCTGATCTTAATATGATGTATTTTCACTCAGGGCATTTAATGGCGTTGTCTTCACGGCAGAACTTACCATCCACTTCCTCTTGCACGATACTTTAATGTAGATTCACGGCGCGTTATCTGGTGGAACAGCTTATCGTAACGTTCGACAACTGGCACCGAGAATTGTATAACCAGAGGGAAAAATTGAATATATAATAAATTTAACGAAGGTGACCCGTTCAATTAAAGCAAAATTCCGTATTCGCAGGTTGGATAGGTTACCAGATGGGTCAAATTATGCCCGCATTCACCATAACGATGGACCCCACGGTGGCATTTCGTTTCCCTCCGCCGCCGCCGTGCGAGGGAAACTTTGTAATCTAGTACACCAAGCGCCGGAAGGTATGTAAAACAATGGAGCCGTCAGCACCTCCTCATAACAATAGACAAATGGTGACCCCAAGGTTGCCCTAAGGTTTCTTTCCTTCTGGTACTTATCTACGCAGCCTATCATAATCACGTCAGATATTATTAGTTTGGGCAGTCGCAATAAAAATAAGCACCATGTCATTTTTTAATCTCACAGCTGGCTGCACAAAAATATCCCCTCTTCAAAAAAATCATAAAGTTCAGGTCGGAATTTCCGAGCGTTTACCTTTGATTTTTAGTTCATTCACTCATTGAACTCTCTCATGGGGCTTAGACCCGTCAAATTTTATGAGGAAGCGACCCGATAAGTTTCACGTTCCCGGCCAAGTTGCTGGGTAGCGTATGTCACGAACGGTCTTATCACACGCCAAAACCAACACCGTGCATTCTATATCGTTCGTTTAGTTGAATTAAAAATTTCAAGTAGATTAATCACTTCCTGTAATCGAGTTCACGCAAGATATCTTTAAATTATTTCAACTACAATGTTAAAAATTCCTTTACGTGTTCGTCACTAATCGAATATCTGGCTACCAACCGTTGAAAGTTCCACACCCAATCAGATTTCAAATACGAGGGTACGATTATGCTACGGTCATGGGGGAATAAGTGAGAGGGGAAATATGGCGGAAAGATAGTCATCATTGATTCCAGTCTCTTCTCAGACAGGAGGTAAAAAAAAATCACACTCGGTGCAACGTTCCATTTCAAGGTTGCCTTTATACTTTTTGTTTTGCCCCTCAACTAAACCATTTGTTTGGGAGAATGGCACGGCTTAAATTCTCTCAAATATAGGATTGAATTGAAAACTGCATTTCGTTAACCGTGATGCCGTGTCGATTTTTTTCTCCATTTGTCTTGTTTCTCTACTTGTCTCTCTTAACTTAAATTTAATTTTAGTACGTTTTAATGCTGTGGTTATCATTTTCACCGTCTCTGCTGCCTGACATTTTTTCTAAATCCACATTATTTTTCAGTGAAAATAAGTCATGGTTTTTCTTATTATCTTTATTTCTTTAAACTACCTTAGGATTTGATCCCATTGCAACCGGAAACGTTAAAAAAATAATTAACTGATAACTTCGTAAGTGTATGGAATTGAGCAAGAGTCATGAATTTTACTTGTAATAAAACATAACATAAGAAATGCTTTTTCATAAGTTACTCAACAGTTTCTCAAATATTTAACAGCAGAACAGCATAATCTTATCACCCAGTTGAATTTTATGTTTTCAGGCTACACTTCGTGGAAGTTGTTAATATCCGTAACAGACGAAGAACAACGTACTTACTTCGCAGGTTTTATTGTGCGTGTGACATGTTTCTCCGACACCATCAGGTACATGCTGTATCGAGTCATACGCACAATAAAGCCCCGTATAAATGCACTTCGTCCTTCGCCTGCTATAGTCGGAAATAGCTGTGGAAACGCGAATTCCGAATACTGAGTCTAAATGTTTGGCTCGTGACCTAAGCAATCTCACATGTAGCACGTTGAAGTCTGGGGTATTTGAGGCATATTTATTCAGAAAAAGGTTCTAAAGCAATGGAAAATATTTTTAATGAATTTCTGTGTAACTGTATTGCCAGGGGATTCCCGAATGTTAATTATCTAAATCTACCAGTGTAAGATACACCATAATGGCTTTTCCTTAGTTGAAATTTAGTTTCCCGCTTTTTTCAGCGCTAACCGCAATTCATTCGGAATTATACTCGTATGAACACTTAAGCGTAAAAACAATACAGTTGGTGGCAATCTAATTGGAAAGAATCTTAGGAGAAGAAAACCCAAGAGATAGGCCATGTATGGTGTATGAGACAAAGTAGTGGAGAATGTTAGAGCTAGGAACTAACAGGTATGAAGAAGTTTCCGAGTGACAAGATAGGATAGACAGAGGGTGAAATCGAATCTTCGGTTTGATAGCCTGCGCTGATGAAGCATTAAAAAAACAAAAATTATAATAAATACTGAACCTACGGCCTATGATTTTTTAAAGGAATTTTCTTCAACGTTAAGTCTCTTAGATGCATTTTAAAAATATTTTCGAGATATTTTCTAAAGGCCATCGGTGGTTCTTCAGCTCAATCGATTAGTTGTATCGTCGAGCAAACAAACAATTTTTTTAAAAATAAAATGCATTTCATATTCAAGGTTAAATGAGAATGCACAGGAGTTTAATTGCTTACAGGGCTATAATTTAAGCTATTAGAATTTACAATGCGCATATATTTTAGGCTGAATTAATCGCCTTTATTTGCGAACATAGAAGAACACGCACACAATTTAACCCGGGAGTATTGTCAGCCATTCCTTTTATTCATTTCTGAAACGACCTTGCCCAATTATTTTATCGCACCACAGTCAGAGAAGTTAAAGGCGACCGTTAAATCATGAATAACTAAGTATAACTTCATTAAAAAAATGACTTTAAAGGGACAATTAGTCACGCCAAAAGCGCGGCAAACTTTTCAAAAAAATGCTGAGACTTTTTTTTTGGTGGGGGTAAGAGAAGGAAGAAAACGGGGGGGACCTCTTTTAAAATTCACTGGACACTGAACGAAGGGGTCTCTCTCTCTCTCTCTCTATCCCCCACCTTCTCTTTCACGAATCCTCAGTTCTTCGGGGTTAAGGAGAACGGATGAAAAGCGTGGATAACCCCCCCCCCCCCTCTTTTCTAAGTGAGAAAGTGGACTCGAGAGTTGATGAGGTGAGCGGAAGGATCTCTTTCGTTCGGCCGTTGGAGCATTTTGAAGGTCGTCAGGTGAACGAGCGCGTTGAGGTTGAGGTGTTCTCTCTGTTGACGCCAAAATAACAGACCGCGAAGTAAATCGTCTGGAACCTAAATTAAGGGGGAATAAAGAATTTAACAATCTTAACGCACCCGAAATTGATTTGGTTGGCGTTGATTTTGTGAGGGTGTAATGGCCGGGGGAGACTCGAATTTCGTCATTTGACATCTTTATTTTCCGGAAAATTTTTTTCTCTCTCTTTTCGGAAATCTCTTCTCTCTAATAGTATTTGTGTTGCGATTCATGAGAGCGACGGTGATAAAAAAGGGCATTTCCTTTAATGAAAAAAACGCTTTCGAAGAGCAAAGATGATAACTTGTAAATAGGATAAAAACTAATTGGCTGTGTTAAGAGTAAATGTTATGTTAATATAATATGTTATGATAAAAATTATGGTCATCTGAAGGGAAGGAATCATTAGCTGAAATTTGTGGAGAAAACCCAAGGATAAATTACGAGAAAATTGATGAAAGAGATTGGTGCAGGTTAATATATGACAATATTGAAACTTTGAGGAATGCCGAACACGATCCTTGAATCAAATACTGCGTTGAGAATAAAAATGGTATGTCTATGTCTTTTGAAACTCTTTCGGAGCTTAAACTTTATTTCCTGAGAAAGGTTATAAGAGCGATATTCTAAAATGACTGCTATCTTTAAATTCTATGGGATTAATTTCATAACTTCTTCAATGTCAACAACTTATGTCTATCAGAAAAAATATACAAATGTCGTTTAAATGCCACTCAATAGCAGTTTATTTTATGCGAGTTCGTTACTAGATCTCATTTGAACCCTAGAATTTTATTTCAACAAAGACTGTAGGAGCTAAAATCAACCAAGAGGAAATAGAAGGCATGGGGTGAATGACGGTCACCAAATTACAAACGAGTTGAAGTTATGTCCATGTTCAGCTCTAAGATGGATATCCATGCGATCAATATGATGGCAGTAAGATTTGATAAATCATTTTTTTTAATATAGGTGAATCGGGACGATTTTTATGTACTTTATGGGCATTAAAAATACTTTTCATTTGTTCACGTAATAATGATGAATAGGCCAGCAGTAATACGTTTAAACAAGGATTTAATTTTCAAATTCGCAGGAGCGGGTGCTGTAGTCAGAATGATTCTGTAAAATTCATCAGTAAGATTATATTGATTTTCCCATATCTAAATACAATAGTTTCGCTTCAAGACATTGAGATTTGAAGCGAATTGAAGGAATATCAAAGTTGTTGCGCATGGACATTAATAATGGCTTTTTTGACCTACTAAAAAGTCGAGGCTTAGAATAGCGTGATATAATTTGATGTTTTTAAATAAATAACAACTAAAATTTGATTTAGCATAAGTTTACTACATATGGAATGAAAATATGTTTGTTTGTATGGAAATATCAGTTATTAAATTTGTTAACCAAAAAACAATTTTTTTGTTTTGAAGGATTAATAGTTTCCTAAAAATCTCTTCACAACTTAATCAGTCAATATGGCGTTAATACTGAAGTACGTCAATTATGCTATAGTATATTTATGATGATTATAATATTTACTACAATTCACTTAACGTGTTAATACTCATTCCAACTTAAAATTTAAAAAAAGTGTCTTCAATAAAGGTAAAAATACTTCTACCATTTCTTAAAAAGCACGCTTAATTTTTAAAGATTCCTTCTAATTTGTAAGTCAATGATTTGAAGATGTTTTCGGTTTGTTTTTCAGTATTTTAGCGTAAATTTTAGAACTACAATGTGCAGTTTGAGTTTAGCTTTATAAGATGACTAGAATCATCACACACCTATATGATTGAAGTATTGTGAGCCATAATTGTATAAGGAATGAGAAACACTTCATTATAAATATTAACAAAAAAGTAACATTAAGGTAATCTCAATACATATTATACATATTATCCCCAGGGTAATTCGCAAATATAAAGCAGGTCAGTAAGTATTACACGAACATATGATTCCTCCTACCAACTACTATTCTACCAGATTCAGAGTTGGTGTAAATACCAAACCAATGGTGTTTAATTCAAATTCCTAAGGCCACATTGGATCAAGTGCTGGAAAATGCTAATTTGAATATTTTCGAGGAGCCCTACGTAATAAAGAAGGAAATTGTCAAAGAGATGCTGCGTTGGTGAAAATTTATAAAACATGTTTGTAAGAGGATATTCATGCGTAAATAACGAAGATATTGACAACGGCTAAAAGTCCTCGAGTCAGAAAATGAGTAAGCTAGGAAAATGAATAGCTAAATGATGTTCGTCATTTAAAATGGTGTAGCAATCCATAGAATCGAGTGAATTTGATCTCGTGGGAATAGTAATTATAAATGGGAAAGGAAAAAATTAGAAACTCTCGTTTATGCATCATATTAGACCGCGGTGATATAATAATTCTTAAAATTGCCCCCCGCACCCGTAATTCAACTAGGTATGCTTGCTCCCGCTTTGATTACAAAATTTCAGTATCCCATATTTATCTCTAGGCTGAAGCATCATCAATTTTCTCGTCAACTGAATTATTTTCCTCGAAAAATCATCTCACAGATTATTTCAAGTTCTGAAGTATCTTTCTTTTTTTTCTCTCTTCCTTCGTGCCTATAATAATTTTACGTAATACGTGACCAATGTTTAATTACTCACCTTCGTTCGGAGAAGGCAGCCATTAATCTTTAGTGACAGGCAAGACAAGAACCGTTCAAATTGAACTTTGATGGGCATTTTGCAGGGGTCCATTGTTGAGGGCATCGCGTGTTCCCTCGTTAATTTCTTTGATTTCTCGGAATGTGGATGGAAAAAAACATCGCGTTCTCACGCTGGCTGACGAAAAAGTATTGCGTGTAAAATTGGCGCCTATTTCGCCACTGGCACCTTCTTTGATCTGCAGTGGAGGGTCCTTCAAAAATCACCAAAGCTATCCAACGCTCAAATTTAAACTTCGACCGAATTTTTCAGACAATAGAAATTTGTGAAGTTTCCTGATCACTCCTCATTAGAGGATTTCGTGACTGTTCGTTGAATCGTATTTGCTTTGGCAGGCTAATGCGGTTGACAATATTGGGGTAAATTGTTTTATTTCATCAACTTCTTTCATCGTAAGGGTGAAAATAAGTTTTTCTTTTGATCTCCGACGCTTATGCAATCCTTAACTTGCTCTCAAAGCAACTAGCGTTGTAAAAATATTTAATAATCTTCTGTCGTGTAATAGAGTATGCATTTTACTTGTTTGAAATAAAACTTGCTTCCTAAGGGTATTAATCTTATCAAGTCAAACTCACCATCCAAGAAAATAGAATAATCTCAGAAATATCTCTGCCGTTTTTCTTATTCCCGTTTGACGTTTTTAGAGGTGCCTATTTTCTGTAATTTAAAACCGTAGAAATGCATTAATAGCCATGAATATTTGAAAGTGAAGCGCATGAATTATCCACCTTGCATAATGATGGACGAAATGTATATTACTTAATAGTGATTCGAATGACTCAATTAAAAATTATGAAAGGGTGTCATGTAATATTGCGATTGAATTTATGAAGTTCCATTTCCACGGCGACAGCTACGTCAAAAAATTAACATTTACTCACTTTATACTCTTTGTTTTCTCAGTGATATGCTAATTTTACACCATCGCTCTTTATAGTGTAGATAATTTTCCCAAAGACAATTTCAACAAGATTTGAACATAGGAGGATTTCATAACAACTTTCACTTCACGTAGGTAGTATTAAGACAGTATTTTGACCTTTAACCCCAAACCTTCTTCCTCTAGACCTCAATTAGTGGACTTCAACAATGAAATCACGAGAACGAAAGATAAGACGTGCATATATGCCAGGGAAGCGGCAGGCTATTTGTCAAATGCAAAGGCAAGCAAACTATTAGAAATCGTTAACGTTCGACATTTTTCGGGGAGCTTTCGTGACCCATAATTCTCTTCTAGAGGAGTCTCCTCTCTCTCTCTATCTCTCTCTCTCTTTTTCTCTCTCTCTCTATCAACCGCGCTTTCTAAACTCAATTCATCCGCTGTTGTCTGCAGTTATAAGATGCGAAGATACAGCACGCATTTTTGATTAACGCATTTAGGAAAAAGTCGTGTCTGAAAATAATCGGGTGGTCAGGAGTGGCTGGGAGATATACCATAAATAGTTTTAAAAAATATTTGTCTCCGTATGTTGGTTCCCAGCGTATTTAAGAACTATAGCAAGCTAAATTAAATAATTAACTCTTCGTTTTAGCGATGACTTGCCAATTTAAAATATTTTTTTCTTTTTCGTGCTGGTCTTCCTAAAGTGGTCGTTATAATTATTTATACACGAAGGACAAAGCTCTAGCTGGAAAATCAGAAGTAAATTAACTTGAATGAATACACGATCTTAAGTAAACCATGGGCAGATCTTTGCATTGATTCCGGCATCCAAAATTTTCAGAGACTTATTTCATGCCTATGAAACGTTTAGTTACCATTAACGAAAAAATTTCTATAGAAATTTCTCGTTCCGCCATCAAAATCTTTTAGAGATTAATTCTAATCGTGACATTTTTTGCGCGCGACGTGTTTTTTGGCACTTTTGTATTTTATTCAGTGGTAAGCACTGAATTTATGTTTCGTTAGCGATCAATAAATCACCGAATTTCGCACCAAATATGACAAAACGCCTTCAGTTGCTGCAACGGGCAACAAACATTCTTTCAGCAGGACAACCTTGGATAATATATATACGCAGGTCAAAATCCTACTTTCAAAGTTTCACTCCCATTTGCATTTTACCCCCAATCCCCCTCTCCCCGGAATGGGAGCTTCCGCTAACTGCTTCTCGGAGCACGCTTTCGTTTTTGGGGTACAGGGTCCCCGCTGCTGGGGGCCATCCAACGAAAGGGAATGAGGGCCCTTGGCTCCAGGGGGGAGGAAGAAGATCACGACGGGGGCTTTAATGGAAGGACGCCTCTCGGGAAGGGGAGTGGGAGCGAAGGGGCAGTTAGACCGACCCACCCGCCTCTTTTCCTATCGATTCCATCCATTCCAGTACTCATCTCCGATAACCATCTGAAATCCATCACGTGTAAAGCCCAGCAGCGGCAGATCTCTTGCGAGATCCCTGAAGCACGTGGAAGCACAGGAGCCGTGCTCGCTCCCTGTTCAGGAAGGTATCCGGCCTTCGTGGCAAGTGACGGACGGCTACGG
>WURS02084837.1:0-10104 GCA_011762765.2 Rhinocypha anisoptera
CCTCTGGTGGTGACGGCATAGAATAGAGGAGAGCGCTGCGTGCCACGGAGGAGGGGGAGGAGATACGCGAAGGAGGCGTGAAAGTCAGTGGGGGAGGGGGGAGAGTCGGAGTAAGAGGAGAGAGAATAAAATGCGGTGCTTTTTAAGCATGGAGGGGGTTACGTCATGCCTCTCTCTGGAGGCGAGAGAAAAATTGGAGCGTGGTGGAAGGGGTTCAAGATTTTAAACAGTTCCCTATTAAATATAATTTTTGTTTAAGAGTTCTACGGTATTTCTTTATGAGATAGGGATTTTTTCAACTGACACTGGCATAGAAATTGCTGCTAATGTAGCGTGTGTTAAACAAGTTTATAGGTGTAGAAAGTCGTCTTAAGATTCAAGTACGTTTTTTCATCCTTCAACAACAGCATAGATTTTTATATGGGCCATGCTATATAATTACGAATTAACTATTCTACTTGGAAAATTACTCATTAATGAATATTACATACGCTGTGTTTCATTGTTCAATCTAAAAGTATAGGGTTAAATAAATCAAATTTATTTTAACTAGTTGGAACATTTTCTACACAAAAGCTGACTAAAGGAAATTTCTCAAAGGAATGTATTCACTTCGTCTACATCTCTATGAGAAAAAATACAACTTTTTATTTAGGGCAAAAATGATGAAAAAATGAAACTTTATGTTATTCTGTTTAAGTATTCAAGTGTTTCTACCCTTATAAACTTGATAAAATCGAAAACCTCGAAGTGTTTTCTCCAATTTATTTAATGCGGAATTATTTTAGAATAAAAGTATTTTCTGTTTCTAGGAGACCGTCCCTCATATTATTCTTCAAGGAGAGTAAATTTCTTTATGGCATTTGTCTTCTTGCATTTCATTAATAGAAATTAATTTTAAAACACGAGAACGATATTTCTTAACATAAAAATTTTACTTAAATTAATCGGAACCTAAATACTATTTGACCCAAAATTATCGTTCTGGTGGCGCCCGACGGATTAAGCTAGATTAATTCGTTAAACGTATGTTCGTGTTTAAGTTCATAGAATGTGATTTTTTAGTGCATTAGCATTTCGTTTTTCACACGAGACTGTCTGAAAAAATGAGTAACTCCTTCAAATCAAATAGGAAGGCTGATCAAATTTAGGGAGTAACTCTTATGAGGTGACTTCGTTTTTCTTTGATTTTAGGACTGGTCGTTCCATATTTTTTATTGCATTGTTGCTTCTACTATTCACGACCAAAGTTTTTATCAAGGAGTTATGAACATGTGGATACAAGTGATATATTTTGGAATTCCTTTTGTGGCCATGAATCTGAGGGGAAAAGGCTTAAAAATTACTTTCATAAAATCAAGTATAGAAGGTGTATCTCTGTGGAAGTTTAGCATATTGACGGACTTCTCCATTTTATATTAGACCAGTGTTAAGTAATAACCGGGTTTCGTCGCGTGATGGCATCTGTAGGTCTGAAGTCAAGTTATATGTAAAGTTACGAGTGTTCAATTCTGTTTTAATGTTTAGAATGATGAAATACTTTCATAATTCCTGGTTTTTGAGAATAAATGTTTATAGTTACACTACCATTTTCTCGAAAATATAAATCAGTATATATTGCCAACCATTTGTTAATAATTTCAGCTAGAGAGTTCAGCAATTTAACTTTAAAATTTTACAGTATTCCTTGGTTTCACAATTTTTTTCAATGTAAATTTCCAAAATATTCCATACGGTCTGTCTTAAAAGTGTTGGAGCCAACAATATAAAATTTTTTGAATACTCTTATTATCACTCTTATAACAGGAAAAAATATATGTGGAGTATTTTTATTAACCCATAAATAAGTTATCGTGAAAAACATAGTAAAACTGCACTGTTATTACATATGGGAGAGTATATGCATAATCATTATGTCTGTTGTGAATTGGCACTTGAAATGCATATTAGAAAAAATTGGAGAAATTGCAACAATACACAAAGAAGCTGAAATTACATGAACCAAGTCCAGAGAGGTTTGAAGAATATCAATTACAAATATTTACAGTCATATGCTCCACTGATATAATAAAATTGGTAAGAGTTAGGTCCAATATGACTTTTTACTTGTCAAATGTTTAATATTAATTATACCACAAGCATTTGCCCTCAGAATTAAGGTTTATCTATTTTTTTTCTTATGCGATCATCTATTTCAAGGGAGGTGTAGTCATTATTGTCCGCTATTCCCCTCTATTAAATAGTGATTCGTATAATTTTCCTCTTGATTTAATGAATCTAGTCGTCTAGTTGTTATCATCTTAACAAAAATAAGGTTCCCCTTGCAGTACAATTATTTTTTTCTTGTCCTATGCAGTCTTTTATATCCTTTGACATTTAGTGTTTTATTGCTCCCTTTGACCTTCCCCTTGAATCACACCAGTCATATCAGGATTATTTTTAAGTTTCCTCTCCTGTTTGTCCAATGGACGGGCTTTTTTTCACCAGACTTCGTCACTTCCCAATCGAGGATTTTCACAGATAAGGCAAGTGCTATAAATACTAGGATAAGGATATCTTAATGAGGGAGTCATTCCTTCGCATAAATTTACGCGCATTATGATTTACATTTAAGTGACACACTTCATTTTGGTGTGAGGAAGAGCAAGTTGGAAAATTTCCGAAATGAAACTTGTGATAGGACTCCAACTTTATTTAAAATTAATAAAACAGTCATCATTTTTGCAACGGGAACCGTCGTGGCTGGTATCCAGTTGAAGCCAGGCAGAAAATATACCAGCGGAACTAAGTCTTTGCCTCTGGGTGTCGAACTACTTGGATTGATTTTATAGCCGGAGGAAAAAGTACCCTCCCTTCTTTTATAACGTTATCCCCGTTAAAATCCGGATATTTCATTCGAATCGATTCTAAAAGAGCCCCCGTTGCCTAATCCAGTTCGTTGTACTATGATTGGGGCCGAGTGATACGTGTGTCTGCAAAACATGGGAACCGAAGCGTGAGAACCCTCTCGAATTTACCATGAATAAAGTACGAAGGGCGAGAGAGAGTGAGAGAGAGATAGGAGGGAGGGGGGGGAAGGGAAGCGGTTGGGAGAGATCCGACTCTGTTCAACTTGGGCGTGGCCGCATTAGGCAGAATCGCCGGCATAAATGAGAGCAGTGGCCGTCAAAAGAGCTTTGTAGTCTGAAAAAAAATATATATTACCATATGCAGGTGTACCAATCATTGCTTTTTCAAATGGCTGCATTTTTTATCACGAAGTTGAGTACTTAGTACACAAATAATTCAAATATTGTTGTTCTACCTCTGAAAATATGACCAGACATTTTCTAATTGTGAGTGCATCGAACTTCCATACTTCTCTATGCGAAGTTATGACACACATTCTACCAATATAATTTGTTTTCCTCTGGGTGGTTATCATGAAGGCGTCTAATTACCTAGTCAGCCATATCAATGTCAAAAGAAGAATATAATTAGTATTGGAACATTCTTAAAAAATGAGCATTCACAATGCACAGACAAAATGCCAAAACTTGATTAACTCAAGTTTACGCTCATTATCAAGTGGCAAAAAAGTATAAAAAATTAGTAGCATTTCGAATTTCAGGCGTAGTAACTAATTTCATTGGTAAAGGGTCAGGTTCTAATATGTTAAGATGTATTGCTGTACATTGACTTTCCTAAAGTTTGACAAATGGGTTAAGGGGTGAAATTCTGAGTATTAGGATAATTTATATTCAGTTGGACTTTTAAACTTTTGCCGTAATAAATAAAGAAAAATCATCGTCTAAAGTTTATCATATAAAAAATCATCAAGTATTTAATCTGATGTTGATACTACTTTTACAGGGATCCAGACTGATATTTTAATTTACAGAATAATTATTTAAATACTGGAGAATTTTATGCTCAGAGTGAAATACGGAAAATTCTTTTCTATCTCATAATGCTAAAGTTTTCATTTACCTTATTTGCAGAATCTTTGCACTTAGTATTATTTGCACTTTGCTGGAGACACCATAACCAGGTTGTCTCCATGGAATTTTAGTATCAATTGGGAACAAGTTATCTCCCTTGGAGAGGTAAGGAGTTAGGTATTGCACCGAGCGTCAAGGCCTCTTTTATCGTGTGAGCGGGGGAGTTTACAAGAGCTCTTTGGCGCGTGCTAGAAGGCTGTGGGGGAGTGTGATGGAGTTTGGGAAAGGTGAATGCACCAAGCGCCATTTCTCACTTGCCCGGCAGGGCATAGTGAAAGGATGAAAAGACCGTGACCCAAATAAGGCAATATCGACGCTCGAGTAGACTGGAAGGAACGCATATAAAACAAGGAGGCCGAGATGTGGGGGAGGAGATAGTGGCGGGTAAATCAAGCGTGTGAGTAAGAAAGAAAAAGGGAAACAAAGGGGAGTGAGGGGTTAGAAGAGAGAGATAAAATGCCCTTCACTGATTTCAGAGCACCGGTATGTGGCGGGGTTAAATCTGTCGCCCCTGGCGATGTCCGATGGGTATATATTCGGAGAACTGAGAGGAACACGAGCGAAAATTAATTGTGCACGGGTGGGCAAAGGTACTGCGCTGGCAAAATGAGTATTTGGCCTTGTGGCGTAACTATATTACGAGTATATATCGTATTTGGGAAAATACTTAATTTCGCGCTGGGAATCCTAGTCGGTCTTCGGTAATGACTGAAATATGGGCAGCATTTTTGGATAAAGTCAATTTTAAGTGAAAACCTAGTGATCAAAAATGATTTTTCAAATAAAAATTTTCACCTCTGTCATGGGTCAAGCGAAACTGCCAGTTATAAATAGACGCAATGAAAATGCTTTCATTAAAACAAATAGGTTAACCCATTTCCATATTTTTCGGGCATCATAAATAAAAATTGCTCCAGTGGGGAGTGTTGACATCCGAACAGTAAAAAATTGAGTTCATTGTTCATTTTCTCGTGAAAAGGCAATCATAAGAAGTGTTATCTATTATAAAACAAACAGGTCTTTCAAAAAATCGGAAAAATAATGTAGGAACCTATGATGAACTGCAAAAAGTGAAATCCTGAAGTGAATTTATGAGGGACGTCAGGCTCACACGTAAGATGGAAAATTGGGGGCATTGGCCTCCTTGTATATTTAAATTTCCATAGTAAAAATCAAAAAGTTTAACACCTCTTATTGGCACAAAGAAGAAATGAAAAAGCTCTAAGTAAAGAATGTCAAGGACCTCAGGAATATAGTAAGGATGGGAGTTTGTGAGGCGAAATAATTAATTTTATAACTTTGTCCAAAAAAAAAAATTGTTTGAGAAATAAATGGACTTTAAGCTTTGAATTTAATACGAGAATCAATAATAATTATTTTACTGATCAGTTCTTTAAAATTCACACTGCGAACGTTGCATCCATGAAAAATCATTTAACTCGATCAACCAATGATAATTCTCAGGATTAAAGGTAACTACTTCTGGTCCAGTAACTCATTAGATAGATGTAATTTTAGTTATATTTTTCACGTTTATAGAAAATAAAGTCATATTTTCACATACTTATTTCAACATTTTCTTATGTACTAAACAGGATTATCCGAAATTCCTCTCAAGTGAAGAAAGATGCCAACATGGTTATTTCGGTATTGACTTCCTTAATTACGAGGAAAAAGCATGCTCGCTTAGACCGAATACTCTGGTAGATGTGTATGGTATGTCCACGAGATACCGTACAAGGTTACACATTACGTTCAAGGTTAATACATCCATTAGACACTTATTGAGCTCAGTGTAACAGTTCAGTTGGTGTAATTGCCTCCCTAACCTGACGTATGAATTTTCATGCACCACGGCGTACGAAAAACGGCTCGCAGTTGGACCTAACAATAGATGAGATCTAGCCTCACTCATCAAACCGGACAGACTATGGAATAAGCGATATATAAAATGCTTTAACATTCTGTGTATCTCAGTCAGTGTTTTTTATTTCCTTCTCGGGAACATAAAGTAATTATATGACGCCTGAAAGTGCATTTTATTAAGAAAACTTGATTAAAAATTTTGCAAGAATAATGAATCGCAATGAGGTACAAAGATTATGAGTTTTAACTTAATGGTTGAAAATGTCTCTACTATTTGGCGTGACGTCGAAAAAGTGGCTAAGTGTAACTGTTCACTACAGCTACGATGTCATCTATTTAAGAAGGAAGAGAAGACCGATATCATTCATTTCGTTACTCCGATTGGCATATTCTCTTTGAGGTATGACCTGGAGAAACCTAAAAAATTATTCTCGCGGGCGCTTAAAAGTTAGTTTGTTCAGAATATGACATTATATGTTCCAAAAATTACAGAATTACGAGCAATTTTCTATGAGGTACAGTATCGAGTGCTTTTTTTAATTAAAAAAATAACTCATCTTGTAGAACATTATTTTCCCGAGACTTAAGTAAATGTCGTTTATCGCGAGTGCCTAAAAAAATATAACCTGGAAAGAATCCAGTTTTTATCGATAATTCTTCCTTATTGAGATAGGTCACCTATCATTAAGATATCATCCAGACAAAAATACGATTAACATGAATAAGATAGTTAATTTGAGAAATGTACAGAACAAAGAGAAGAAATTAATTTCGTAATATGGATTTTTATTCTATTTTTAATTATAAACACAATAGGTCTTCCTCAAAGATTGCATCAAACAAATTTCCGCATAGATAAATTCGATTCTCAAAGATTTACTGTATTTTTTTAGAAGAATTTGTTATACCTGTACCGCAGATTCACGTAGCATAAATGACTTAGTTATTATATTTCTGTTCTTAAAAAGTAGATAAGTAAATGTAAAATTAATTCGACGGGTAGGAACGTACCAAATCCATGAATTTCTGTGAAGATAAACATTAGAATCTGAGATGCGTGCAGTTTAATTTAATCTAAGGTCTATAAGGATACCCTGCAAACCTGTCGGATTGTGGCAAGGGTGGGAACACAAAGGTTTAACGTAAACCCCCTTAACATTTAGAAATAATTTAATTCATCTTCTGCTGTTGCGTTCTAGTATTGTTTGCTGAAAGAACTCTAATTATTCTTGTTTTGGCATGTTTCTCTTTCACTTTGTGAATATGATCCGACTGCCGTATATAACATGACCAAATTTTACTATCATAGTCAGCATTTATACATTTTAGAATAAATTTAATCGTTAAATCAGGGAAAATATTCGATACAGCCAGAATATTAGTGAAAATATTTGAGTGTTTTATCGTAATGACATTATCGATGGTTATTAAGTAAAAAAATAATTTGTTATCTCATTCAAAAATTCCAAACTTGTGAGGGACGAAATGCCTTCGACACGGGAATTAATTACAGCAATATTGCAGAAACAAGGAAAAAACAATCGAGGATCTTTTCAGATGAGATTTGTGCTATTTCGTACTCATTTTGTCCACGCCAATGATGAGAACTCAAAGCAACGAACGAGAGGGAAGAAATGGGAAAGAGTACATAAACACTTAGAGAGAGAGAGAGGCCGTTTTATAATTAACATCCACCTTTACACTAACCCTCCCATTTCGTTTTCTCCTTCTCGAATCCCCCTTGGCGAAACCAGTCGCCCCGTCGTCCTTCCTCCTCTCTACAACTTTGTAAACTCTCACGCACTTCCTCTCCCCCTTTGTTTATGCTTATGAGGATCCCTAGCCGCCGAGGGATAAGCTGATGCGGAGTGCAAGCGCATCAATTTTAATGTCGCGGGGGCCATCGTGATTTCTGCCCAAAGAACGCGAGCTTTTGAGTACACACGCGCGTAAACATCCTCACGCACACGCAAATACACAGCGCACACATACGCCATGGTCAAAGTTACCCTTCTTTCTCTCTCTCTCACACTCTCTCTCCGAGTCCATCTCTCATTTTGTCTTTGCAATGCGGCGATTATCCTTTTTCTCCCTCTTCCATTTCACTGTCCTCTCGTCCTCTTCCCCTCTCACCACTTCTCAAAAGTGAGATGTGTTCCTCCGTTGTTTGGAATAACTATCCCTCAAACTTGCTAAGAAAGCATAGCAGACAAAGAGGTTGGTGTATAAAGACGTCACAGAGAGAGGTGTAACTTTGACTGGGGCCTATGGTTAACTAACTGAGTCAGCATACGGTTAGTCTGATTAGCACTGCATTACAGATAGTGATAAGATTAATATGCAGAAAAATTAAGAGAGCAGAGTAATATTTTATTTGAGGACAGGTTTGGTTTTAGAAGGACGAGAGAAACAACAGATGTTATCTTTTTCTGAGTCTCTTAGTGGAAAGGATACTGTGAAAGAACAACTAACGTTTTATGCATTCGTCCCCCTGGAGAAAGCTTTTGGCAATGTGAACATTATATTTATTACTGTTGAAGGGCTTCCGGTGTTCAACCGCGTTCATAGTTATTTGCTAACGACAATTTGGTCCTCGTTCCAGAGGACATCCTCAGGTCAAAGTCTGAAGACTAAAGATCTTCGACCTGAAGTTGTCCACTAGAACGAGGACGAAACTGTCGTTAGCAAAAGACTACGAACGCGGTGGAACATCGGAAGCCGTTCGACACCAAATCATGGAATACCGCGGAAACCTATGCCAGAATCATATATCTTTAAAGATATAGGAAAGAATTCAATGACACGAGATTCATACATGCTCTATATATCTACTATGCTCCCCTGTCACACGCCCTTGTGGCGGCTTGCAGGGTATTATGTAGATGTAGATGTATAGGGAGAGCAGCTAGCTGATACAAAATGTGACGAAATTAGAGAAGCAAGAATAATGTAAGAAGTTAGAAAGAGCTGCTCACTATCGCCTTATGGTCTTAGTTATTTACGTAGAGAGGGCAAAACATGAGGAGATAGTTAAAAGGTGGTGCAAAAATAAAGGAAAAGATTATTACGCTGCGTTTTGGCATTGGAATGGGTCCGACGGAGAATGAAGATCTAATGAGGAGAATAATCTCACTGACGTTGACACAAATAATGAACGTAACAAAATCAATCGTCTATGTTTGAAGTAAAGACAAAACTTAAATAAGGCTAGGAGAGGAACATAATTAGTCAAGTGGATGGATTTTAGTCATTAAACTGCATGATCACCAGAAATAAAAATATCAAGAAAGAAATAATGAACAGAATAGTCTAGGCGAAGATAAAAATTCAAAAGTGATAACTACTCACTGCAAGTAATATATAAACCTGGACATAAAGAGAGGTTAAATAGACCTACTGTTCCCTGGTGAGAGAAATCCACATCGAGAGTGGTTCGCCCTGAGTAGCAAGCTGGACTACGAAGACTAGGATCCCCGGTTGATTGAATGAATGATTTTTGAATTTTATGCACAAACTAAAAAAAATCAGGGATGCGAATTGGACTAAATCTGAGAGATGAAAAAGACGGGGAACAGAAGGGAAGAGTGCATCAAAGCATTGTAACAAGGGTCGAAAGTTATGGAAGGTGATCTGTTGTAAAACTAGAACAAATTGATATGAATAAGAATGAGCTCCAAGTTAATCAAGATTCAAATGCGACAGAAACGTGAAAAAACAACGCGTATTAAGAAGATAGAATCAGCTAGTAAATCGTCAAGGCTCTAGAATATAAGGAGAAGGAATCCTCTTTCCAAAACTGCGGAAGACATCAAGGAATATGATATTTGATCTTAAAGAAAAACGACTCTTTGAGCTGGTATTTGTTGACTGATATGATATTATGAAATATGGACAAACAACAAACAAGGACTGATTTGAAATTGGTAAATTGATTTCTTTGAGACTTCACTTCCTGGAAGTTGTTAATATCCATAGCAGAACTTACTTTTCCACAGTCTTGTCTGTGGAAAAGGACGTCGTTCTCCTGTTATGTGATGGAAGTAGTAGCTCCCAGGCGATGGAAGTAGATTCTGGGGGGTATCTTCATCCACCATGAGGAGTGAAATGACTGCGATTCCGAAAAAATGAGGGCAGAGGATGCGAGGAGCACCGAACACTGAGTTTGGTGTTATGTGTGTCACAAATAATAATAATAATAATATTTTTATTTCACACACTTTGTAGTACATATTTATACAATTCACCTTGAAATGAGTGA
>WURS02084848.1:0-10104 GCA_011762765.2 Rhinocypha anisoptera
GTTTAAACCATATCAGAAATAATCTGCAAAAGATATAGAAATTTAAGCAAACCAGTGTTCATAAGACACATTCGAGTGAAAATTAAATACCGCCTGGGATTAAAATCCGAAAAATTTAAATACCGGCTTGAGGGGTCCTTCAACTGATGAATTTCATGATTTGGTGACGAATTTCAATCGGTGTCATACCACGAATGATTACACGCTGGTCATGTAACGAAAACGTCGCCATTTTAAGTATCGAAAACAGATCTCATTCTCGCGGCTACCGCTAGAGGTTCTATCTGTCGTACAGTGCTGCCATCTTTGTCACGCATTGGCAAAGAGTGCCCGCTCATTTGAAAACAAACCGCATGTTTCTGTTTCCAGTCCGAAGAAAAAAAATTGGAGGCCTTACAACTTTAATGCACCCCGTAATACGTCACAGAAGAAAGAATAAATGAACACTAAACCAAAACATCTTTACAATATCGATAAGTAGCAACTTCAAAAATATAATAGGTCATTCCTAAACAATCTATGGTTGATCAACTGCAAGACTACACTATATGACTGCTACACAAAATATTATACCAATGGAAACAAGTCGATTGTCCCCCTTTTTCAAATTCTACTCTAACGTCCAAATCTCGACGCGGCAAGAATCAAAAGTAAAAGAAACCATGCAGAATTCTTCGGCAAAAGAATTGAATAAAATTAAATATTATTACAATGAAATACAAGAAGAGATACGTGAAGTTTTAGGTTAGGAGGGCCGATTGATTCATTACGGAAGTAGGCGCTCCAAGTGAGTAAAAATATGGCAGATAGTATAACCTATGCATTACATTTTCTAACCAATTATACCGGAATTTGCATGAGCACCGCAGTGGCCTTAGCCAAAATTCATATTGACCACGAGTCTAAAGGAGGTTGTGACTAGATGAAAATAGACTCCGAAAGTCTAACGAGTACACCTCAACGCAAAGTGTTTCTCGGAATTCATAAGAATTTATTCAAAACAAGACGCATATATTATCTTGAACTCTATACCTCTACAAATGACAAACATCGTGGATTAACCTGGATCACTCTGAAATTGGTTTTCTTTGGTTGGAATTATTTACTTTTACATGAGTTTGCGTTATTTACAGCGTTGGGACCACTGCTCTTCTATTCGAAACAGAATTACCTCAAATTAGTTAAATTTGTGCTGGCGTCCGAATATTTCCTATGCCGTTACCACAACAATGAGGAATAACGTAATAACATTTTTCTAGTAGTATCGAATCTTCAAGCCCTCAACTAAATATAACAATGAGATGCCCGTGAATTCATTTATGAAAATCTCATAGGCCGAGGATTTCCTTTTGGCCGGGAATATAGTTTTCCGCTACCAACAACTATTTTAATTCACTTGGTAAACATTCCCTAGAGAATAAACATTAACAACACCTATATACATCTACTATGTCTTGTACGATATCTTGTATAAAATATCCTCCAAACCGCAGTAATGGCTTTCATCAGGGGGTACGGTACACACAACACTTGGATAATTATTAAGGACTAAAAAACACCTTTCATGCAAAATCTTTTCAATAATTAGTTCATGCAAGGTGCTAAAAATTTAAGGGAAGGTATAAGACCTGTACAAGAGTCTACGTACTACGCCAATTAGTCTCGTAATTACCCTCCTTAGGGTTACTACCGTATTTATGCTGTACTCTAATCGTGCGAGGAAAAGACCAAGCAACAGTCTGTTACCTGATCTACCGTAGTATGGCGGGCCTTGTAATATTTAACCTCTTCGCTTAAACTATTTGCCTCGACTTCACATAAAAAAGATAATTAAGACTTTACTATCAAAAATATACTTGGGGTTACATTTTGTTTACACAACACGACTGTACAAGGTAAGGGAGCTTTCCTCTCTGCGGTCAGCATAATCATTATTTCTGGGAACCTGCCTCCCTGAACCCACGAAGATTAACAAATAAACCATAGTCCTACTCAACTGTACACTCAATTGACCGCTAAGGTCTTGAGATTTCTCCGGGACAATTAATCACAAGCAACGGTCCCTTGCTATCTCCGAACCGATATAATTGCACAATGTGGAGGAACCATGCAGAGGTAAGGTGGGGCGAAATATCGTCGAGATTCTCTCTGCACATAAAGGACACCGTGGAAGTGGAAAAATTATTTTATTCGAATCCACCTGGCCTCCCCACAACACATGTAACCGATTTATTCGTCCTCTTCACGCATCCAAGTAATCCTTATCCGCGTAAGAACACATTCCTGGAAAATATTTCCCGACAAAAAGCCAATTAGTTGATTGATTCCCTAGCAGTAAAAACTTCGAAACCGGAATAGGTCCATAACTATTTTTATTGGTTTCGTAAGCCTTTTAAGAAATAAAAAACCCTTTGCTGAGTTCATAATGCGGAAAATGATACATGATATGAAAATAGAAACTGAAAGCATTGTGCCAATTAGTTACAATGAGATTATACTACATGGGCGTTTCGAGAAGGATAATCAGCAATAAAAGTTTTTCCTTATAACGACATCTATCGGAATTTCCAGTTTTCCTGCATGACCCAAGTTTTTTCCTCAATAATTACACGTTTCCCGGTTTCCAAGAATCCAAGGAATGCTGGTTATCTTGTTAAAGCTCCACTTACCTTCCTCACCCCCTCCGTCATTCCGAATAGAATTTTCATTCCCCTGGACAATGAGCAATACAATTGCGTCCCTCAAAACTTCTTTAAGAAACAAATTGAAAAAAAAGTCCCCCCCCGCACAAATAAAAATATGTTTCGCCTAGAAATGATGTCGATGCAGGCCGCTCGACAGTCGAGTAAATCATGGTTGCCTGTGTCACGGGGTGTTACGTCACACACCCTCTACACAACTCATTTTGAAGTGCCTGATAAAAATATTTTCTCTTCGATGAAGTCCAACACGTCACATGGGAAATTTTTGGATGCAATGCAAATACCTGTGGGGAGTTTAGACGGTAATATAATAACGATTTAATACCATATCTGAAACGTGCATTTCATTGAATTCGTTCATATTATATACTTTTTTATTAAGGTATACATGTAAAAATATTAACAGAATAACATCGTGAACTTTGTTACCATCCTTTAATATACATCGACAATTTGCTATAACATTTCAAATAAATTATATAATGATTAAATATTTACTCTGAGAGGAAAATGATCTTTTATCCCTTTCAAAATGGCGTATATGACAAACAAAAAGGACTAGTCATCTTTCAGCGATTGGAGCTAAAGGAATTCGGCCAAAGGCCTATGATTTAAATTGTGTCGGATAATGTCATGATGTATTTCGCTTCACCATTATATTGCAGAAGACCAAATCTTATTCATAGTTTATGTATGAGCACCAGATGGAGGGTCGGGGAAATTGCTTTGAAGACTAAACTTCGACGGTAAAAACCTCTCCCTTAAAAATCTTTGGAGTTGTAAGAGCGCCATGAATCTAAATTAATAGCTGCAGCTTCCTCTATGCTAGCCTTTACGGTCTTCATAAGCGTCGATGTGTTACGATCTACTTCCACTAAAAATGTCATCTCTTTGCATACTCCTTACCCTTTTTACACGCTTCCCCACTTTTCTTACTATTCATCCGCTCAATACTTAATCTCAAATGTATACGGCTTAACAGGTCTCCATCAAAAGCCAGAGAACGAGTTAAATTTCGGAGAATATATAAAATATAAGAACTACTGTCAAGATTTGAATCAAGGTAGTACTCTTAGATGTTTTTAAATAAAGATACTATGAGAATCATATTACTTCCTTTTAGATGACGCATAAACTATTAATACCTTGCCATGAGCATAAATCGTGTATAGCCACACAATTTACAATCAATTACAACCACGTATTTTTACAATCTCATTGACAATAAACTCAAAACACTAACAATAATGTGAGAAGCTAAGTACTTCAGAACACAAAAATATTATAACCTTAACTTTTCACTACAACAGGACAGGGGTCCGACAAAATTTTCTTATGTGTAACTATTTTATTCAATAATTTGTAAGAGAATGAAATACATAAATCTTGATAAAGATTTTTATGATTCCATATGTGCTACTTTAAAATATTTTTCCATTTTCCACGAAAAAAGCAGACCCCGGAAGATGATTGAAATGCAACTCAGACTCACTTAAGCTACTCATACACAATAACAATCTTAGACTTTTATGAGAGCCAAAGTTGGCGGGTTGGAATCCTGCCTACGGATGGGTTTTGTGTTTTTCTAATAGGGTTTTTTTTATTTGAACAGGTGGGAAATGACCATAGCCGCATAGGCACAAGAACTCGATGAGATAGATGAAAAGCGACTGCTCCCTTATCCTCACTATTTGAATCCGACACGAAATAGGATATTTCAGCGGGCGAGGGGAATGTTGGAATAGTCGATTATTTTCACTAACCATACGTAGGAAGTACCCAAGAGATGTTGATTGATTAGCCATGCGTCGATTATTAAGGCATTCTAAAGAAAATCCGGCGATAAAATGCTTTTTCTTTAGTAAACGTGATTTTATTCTTCGATATTAAAATGCGAATTCTGAAAAAAGGTACATGACTTATGACTTATTAAAAGCAGATAGTAAGAGAATGGAATAGAGAATGGTAGTAGGCAATTAGTTCGCTTAAAAAGACTGATTTCTATAATTTTCATTACTTTCCGTACTCCTGAATTGTACTGTTTGCGCCTGACTGCTAACTACTATTGGGTAGACCGAAAACACGCAGATGCATTAGAGTCGTGCACTCAAGCCTTTGAGATAACAAAATTTTACACGGAAAACATAAATAATCATCAGGGAACCCAGAACCCGAATTCAAACACCAACTTCCACACCAAGGCTGCTGAGAATACTGATCGAAGGTGTAGTTTAAACGATGGGATGTTCCGTGCCAAAGAAGCAAACGCCGGATGCATCAGCCGGTAGGATCATAACATTGATGTTCGGGGTGCAATTTGTCTATTGACTATCTTGAAACAGAACAAACTATAACAGGTTAATATAGTTCCAACATTTCAGCCAGACTATACAAAAACATTTATGAGATAAGAACTGATTTGCAGAAGAAAATAGTCATTTTTCATCTGAACAATGCACCTTCCCACGAAACTGTTGCGGCGAAGAGAAAATTACAATATATGCTCTACGGATATTTGCAAAATCTACCTTATATTCTTCAAATTTAGCACCCTCTGTGACTTTCAGCTCTTTTCAAAACTTAAACTCTATCTAGTTGGCCATCGATTTTCTTCGGATGAATAGGTGATTACAGCTTTAGAGAGGTATTGGGCAGGTCTTTAGATGGATAAACAAGGATCTGATGCTTTCCTGGCAAATAAGCTGGATGAAGTTTTATCGGAATCTCCACCGGGTCGGGGGCTCCCGGGAAGACTTCATCCTCTTCAGTAGAATCTCTACAACGTCTGGAAATTGGCGCCAGAGTGTTTTTGGAATAAGTGTATTGGAGTCCAGACAATGTCGAAAAAATAAAAACATCTAACCATTTTTGGTAGGGCCAAAAATTTTCTGATTACCCTCATCTAACATTCTTGAAGTGGAATTCACTAGGTATTTCACATGCATGGCTGGACCTGCTTCTAATGGAGTTCTAAAAGCAATTACGAAAACAACCTTGAGTTTTAGATTGTGGTTTATTCGTCCCAGTTGTATGTTCTAGGTATGAATCGCTGCGGTTTTACAGACCACAGAAATTTATATCTATAACAGCAGCCAACGATCGGGATATATTTTCGATCGATACGTTCAAGATATATTTATGTCAAGACTAATGTGTCTAACGGTCATCTCTTGCTATGCGACAGCCACCTTTCCTTTTAAGAAACCTATACGCCCCCTGCCATAGAATTATTTCAACTTGTCGATCTACTAGCAAGACTTTGTTGTAAGGATTAACAAATTTTTCTAAGCATTTGTTCATTGTAAAAACGATTCTGGAGTGATTCAGAAACAAAACTGTGTAACAGATTAACACAGCAATGAAAGAGGTCTACACGTTCACCCATGTCATTGATGCGGTGGTAGCAGTACACACCACAATTCAAACAAATTTAAAATATTTAACGCTTCCTTTCCGAACAAAAAAGGTGGGTAGGAACAAATAAATTCACTCGGGAGGCAACTATGACGACCGCTAATCCATCCAAGTTTCGAATACGATTGATGAGACAAAATCTCACGAGAGAGGGCCTTATGCAAGATAAATGATGTCCTTCAAAGTTGAGTATCGTAATAGATTTGACTCCATTCTGTATCTGCCGTTTTAGGATCGCAAATATTTCGATATTTGTGTAGATTTTCCATGCGTTTTCGCGAGATGGCGAAAATTTCCTCCAATTCACTCCAACGGAGTTATACATTGACGGGCGGGGGGAATGTTACGCCTTAAAAGGCGGGCAACCGCCATGGCATTCACGAGCGCTGGACCTCCTTGCTATTCGAGGAATGCGGTCTGTCTACATGCGGTATACTCTCACTAAACCAGTAGCTGGCTCGATGGTCTCAAACACCGCGAAAGCATTAGGTTTCGATTCAACGCGTTGAAAGGTGCATCAATTCACCCGACACTTCAATTGAGTCCACTTATGCACAATGGAAATGAGCCCACAAAACTGCCTCAATGTTACAAATCCTCCGTCGGCATATATTGATTTTACAAGACATTTTCAATTGGAGTAAATACATGGACTTCTTTCGATTGAAAGTCCAACGACCGCTACTTCTCCGCCAACATAGGCCATCTATGAGGACCACCTTCAGGTAAATAACGCTTAATGTTAACAGTAGCATCTTAAGAAACCCATGCTCGAACATGAGAAGAAAAACGTTCATCACAACCAAGTTTGGCCGGATACCTTACGGAAATGGCTACATGAGGCAGAGAAGAAAGCACATTTTTTTGCAAAACTTCCAAGCGGATACCTTATGAATTAAATTCAAAGAATTTAAATTTCTTTGATCGAGGGCTCTCGCATTAAGTCTTTGGCAACCACCAAAATGTGAGCCATCCATTTAAGTACGAGTAAAAAGAATCAGGAATAAACATTATCCTTGCAATAATTTTGAGATAAAGTAGTTTTCTCTTATTCTCGAGGTATAATTTCCGAAAAATTGTTTTCTTAAATGGTCAAGAAGTTTGTCAATTCTTTCACAAATGAAGAAGATTCCAGTAATTATGGAGATAAGGAAACGCTTATGACTGGAAAATTATGGACTCTACTCAATTAAAACTAAAACGTTCAAAATTTTCGATAGATCATATATTGAGACAAAATGAAGCTGTTTTTTAGATCATCTACATCAAAGTTATATTACATCCAGTATACCATCCAGTTTCAGTAACAATACCAACCCACAGTATTCAACCTGAAGGTCGGTATGTTACGTGAGGGTAGAGCCCACCTAGTACTAAGCCCACGGCGTATGGAAATTCACACATCAGGGTAGAGTGGCCAGCTCCTTTCCCTGTGCTGCCTGTGGTTTCCAACGAAGATGTGGTACTCGAAAAATCATTCAGATTTGATTAAGCTGGAGGTGTCCGGAGGCGTCACCGGGTCTCGAGCCCGGGTCCCCCGGTCAGTAGCCAAGCGCTCTACCCACTGGGCTACCACGACCTCTTCAGTAACAATAGCGTCATTTAAAATACACAAAGACCGTTAAAATGAAAGTGACATATAAATAACTACTTTTACACTCCAAATGATATGAAATCCTAAAAATATTAATGTTTTGGGCAAGTGGACTGACGCTAAAATGTGTAATATAGTGTTTCGAAAACCAAGGCTTATAGGACACGATACCTTAAAAATAACAATTTCGCAGACCATTTATGACCAATACGAACGGTAGATATTGAGTGAACAGTTGAACAGTGAATTGAGTGTCCCTTTGTTAAACATAAAAAATAAACGACGATAGAAGTAGTTCATGCTTCGGAGGTCGTAGGAGGAGTGAGTGGGCGAGAGAGGCTTAAGAAGAGGCCGAGAGAAGTGGGGAGAGTAATGACTATTGGTTCCCAGTGGGAGATGCCGATCCCCGGATGTTCAAACACTTAGAGCAGCTAGACATCCCCCGGGTTCCCACACTTTCCATAAACGAAAATAAAAATATATTTCCATAGGTTTTCCGTTTGCATTTGCGTGTATATGAGGGGATGAAGGAATTAAGGACGATGAATTTTTTTACGATTAACCTGGTATGAATTATAAAGACAGATAAAGTCGTGACGTGTTGCGGAAAATAACAACTCTATAGATTTCAAAAGACATTAGATACATCAAAAATATAGAAAAGGGGAAGACGGTGGGTCACACGCAAGTAACACTAAACGAACGTGAAGGTCAAACGTAGATAAATGTAAATCAGAAAAACTATTTACAATGGCAATAAAGAACAGCAGTGACCTTTGACATTGAAGGAACTATGAGTAGAGTGAACGGACGGAGATGAACTCCAATGGAAGGGAAAAGGTGACAAAGCTTGTGTCCGTTATTATGCGTTCAGTTGGACTGAGACATAAGGCATCACACCAAGGGAGGTAGGTCGAAGTTGAAAGGAGCGGGATGGGCGATACAGCAGTTCTGTCCATCTAAGACGCTAGGCAAGTTTGCGAAATTTTTTCGCAAACTTGCCTAGCGAAGAAAGCGGTGTGAAGTGGTATAAAGGACCTTGTCAAGTGACGGCATTTTGTTACAGGTGGAATAAATAAAAACGCAACGCTTCCGATAGAGAAGCCTCGAGGATCGCCAGAACCCAGTAAACGTGACAAAACACAAGGGGGGCCGAAATGAGATTCTTTCAACTGGCGTCACAAATTTCCATTTCTCCAACCTGATTATGTGAAACGCTTTTCCTTCCGGTAGAGAAAGCAATATGATTTTATGATGATTAAGGGTTATTTAACGGTAAAAGTATGCTTTGAATGAACTCAAACTTAGTACTACCGAGTCCCGCATTCCCGCAAATCCCTTCTCAACTCTACATACTTCCTACCAGCTATAACTTAACCACCTACAATTCTATCTAAAACACCAACCCCCCCCCCTCCTTTATAGTCTTCCATTGCCAAATGCCTTTCCTATCAGTCTCCCTCTTATTGTAAGCATACTTCCACCATTCTCTTTCGAATACTTCTATCGTATATTGGTTATTCGGACAGCGAGTGAATCTTAATCAAATAAAGGAAGCCCAAATTTTTGGGACGGTGCTCAGAATCCATTATTGATCATCGCCCCACATTTGCAGTCGAAAGATTGGTTTCCCCGTAGCAGATTTACAGCCTATCAATTGGCAGCCCTTCCACTAGACCAGTGTTTCCCAAACTTTTTCGAGCCACTGCCCCCCTTAATTCCGTAAACCTATGCACAAACGTCCCCCGATCGTAACTTCCTTGTTTCTATTCGCCCACCCTAAACCAAAGCATCGCCCCCAAGGGGGCGGTAGCGCCCACTTTAGGAACAACTGCACTAAACCAACGAGGACAGAAAATAAAGGGTAAATAGCGGTTGGAAAGACTGCAGAAGTCAGACGGTGTTAATGAAAGTGCCAAAGCAAATACTTTCTTTACGCGGTGATTAGAAGAGAATAATGAAGAAAAATTATCACAGCAGGTGATTTTATTTTACTGGCAAAATTTCGACTCCAGAAATGAAAGGATTTCAACCAGCCGTGTCCTATTATACATTTAGCTACGATTTTAACACGAACACGCTGTAAATCTCAAGGTACCAATCGCCTTTTGCCATTGTTTTGAAACGGGAGGGAATAAATTACGTTTTGGTCTCCGTGGACCCAGGGTTGAACAGAAATCGGTAAACAAAACCTCATTAAAACGACATTTTGGCAAGACGACCGATTCCGTCAAGTCTGCGAGGACGTGCGCGGACAAATCGGGCAAAAACTATACGACGCGCACTTAATTTCACTCGCTTTGGCCGTGCATCGGGGTCAAGTTTGCGAAAATGGAATGAGATGCGGGAGACGAGGTCAGGGTTCTCCGCCCCCTCCCCCCCTTTTCCCCATCC
>WURS02084857.1:0-10104 GCA_011762765.2 Rhinocypha anisoptera
TGTGAGCGTGGAAGGGGTGGGGGGCATTGGAACGGACATAGTCTATCTAGGCGTGTCTATGGGGTGTGGGGAAGAGAGGTCGGGGCACGCCCCGCAGGAGCGTATTGGGATCGCGCTCGAGGGGGAAGGAAAAGAGTCGGAGAGGATGATGAAGGAGGGAATAGGGGCGAGTGCAAGGGGCAACGAAGAGAAGCGGATTCTTGGACGTCCCGCGAGATCGGACGATCCCACTGCCGGCTGCGCGCGACGAGGGAAGCGGGAGGAGCCCTGGAAATTAAATTTTGGCCCCGATAAGCGACGAGAGGCGGTTTGCTCGTCGACGTTATTCTAAAATGTATATATATATATATAAGGCTGAATGAAACGAGAGAAATGTGGCCGCGGGAGCTTCGCTCGATAAAAATTTCCACGTCCCTCTCCACCCCACACATCCCTCCCCACTCCACAACAACCCATCCCGAGGAGATAGCGCTCCATAGGCGTACCGGAAGAAGCACTAGTCTACTGAGTGACGTGTACTTCGCGAAAATTTGATTGCTTAGCTACCGCGACACATTGCTCTCACTTCACTGGCATTCGCCAGAAGCCGGGATGGTCAGTCCTGGTTCCCCAGCAATTAGATTTATTCCTACGGGTGGATTCGGTCTGCGTCCGCCCTCGTAAAGGAGCGATTTCCTGCTGTTTGCGAAAGCTGGTCTCCCAGTTATCACACTCCTGTGAATTTCAAATTGATTTTTGGTGCGAATTAACTTTCTATATTTATCAACGGTTGGAATCACTTACACAGGTCAACAAGCGTTTTACAGTGAATTTCACCTGTGATTACTGACCCTGATTCCAGAAGGTTTGGCTAATCAAAGAGATTTTTTTTTCTTTTAATGTCTTGGCAATTTTCGACTGAAGTAAAGGTAAAGGTTTCTGATTGTATTCTCCTATCATTAAGTCAAAGTATAATAAACAGGAAAATCGTTGTAACAGAGGGCTTCGATATTTAGTGCACGTTGAAATATTTTTAATATTTCTATTGTCATAATAATTTCGAAACTCTTTGGTAAATAACATCCATAAATATAATTCTATTTTAAGCATGTAACTATTTCATAAGACATTTTTGCATCATTTCAAGTTATTTTCACCAAATACCAGTGACATTCCTTTAAAATGTCGTTTCTGATCAAGATGACATTACATAGTAAGCTATTCGTTAAAGGTACATTTTTATGTGATTCCAAAACAGAAAAATCATCCAGGTATTAAAAATGAAATCCATGACATCCTTATCCATAGGATATGTCGATTTAATTTTATGATAACCTCCAAAAATATTTATAGCTTAATTCAAAAATCGGTAACGTAGTAATCCCATATCTCATCCTACCCGTCATCCTACTATTAAAATTCGCTATTGATTTTCTACATACCCCTCCTTTACGTTCTATTCTCTATCCACGTTCCATTATAGCTTCCATTAAACGTTAGTTTACGTCCTTAGATGAAGTTCCTTTTTCTCCTGATTTTTCATAAAGGTCTAAAGATTTAAATTTTTATTATTTTAGGCATGTATTAGAAGATGACAAAAATAATAAATCAAAAGGGACAAAGAGGAATGCATATTGCAGTATTTTCTACGGTTTTTCAGTCTCATGACGCCTGAAGACAAATATTTTATCAGTATAATACATTTGAATGGTTTGGAGGAAGCATAATCACGACACAATGGCTTTACGAAAGTTAATACCCTAACATGTTTCCATTGAGTACCACCTGCTCAATAAGGGAAATGCTACGTCGCAAGGCTGAGTTCTTGTGGAATAAGGATTGGATTCCGGTGGGACCTGCATGCATTCATAAATTTAGGAAGACAAATATTCAAACACACTAGCTCCGAATGCATCACATAACAAATGTAAACATGTAAGATTTCTCTCAATTAGATTTAACAAATACTCATGATGCTGGTTCATCATTTTCCATTTATAAAGACAGAGTAGAACTATTTATTCATTCATGGACAGAGATAAAGCAAGGAATGGGTAAATAGAATGCTGCTAGCTATGATCAGTGAGAGCAGTGACACGTATTACGTGGTTTAATTTCCCAATTTAATTATAAAAGTAAGTTATTTAAGTATATTTGCATAATTGTCACCTTTAAGGACAGACCGAAGAAATAAATGTCTCTAAAGCTGTTTAAAACTCTTGTTCTTAACTTAGTTGGTGATTTCTCATTGCAGAATGTAAGATACACATCGGCCTGGCTACGTTTTCTCGTCCCAAAAATGTTGATTAAAATAAGCAAGCGATCGGGATACCTTCGTGAAAATTACTCGTTAACCTTAAGATAAATTAATGTATAATGTGTGGGTTTGGTTTATTCTGCTGAACTTCACTTATTTCTTTAATCTTCTAACAGGTGACTCGGGTACTCCTCAATCTTCAGACATTATTCATAATCTGTATCTTTGAGTCTTTTGTTCTCACAATTCCTATATTTTCCAAAATATACAAATATGTCAATTCGTACAACCATTCACGATCGTATCAGGGTCGTCAACCTTGTTATTCTCTTTTTTTCGCCTTTATCGTTCATTTACGGGCAAAAATGTTCTGAAAACATGCCAGGTTATTCTTATAATAATGTTTTGCCCTTAAATATATCATGAATATTTCTTTAGATTAAGTTGCCTGTTTAAAATATCTATTTTTTTAATGGAAGAACAAACAATTACTGAATATCGATGACAAATGACAAAATTTTGAGTTTTTTTGAATTTTCTGAAAACAGTAAACAACAAAAAATTTTCTCTACAAATGAAATCAGTAATTAGAATACTGATGAATGAGAATGAGTAATTACTGTCAATGTAACTATAATTACAAACTTTGGTATGCTTTTAAACATTACCTGGGCGAAATACACATATTAGTGGAACTGGACTACCGTTTGGAGTGGTAAACACTGTAGGATATTCAGCATGGAGTGTTTACACATCAGAACAAACAAGCCGTGGTTACTCTTCAACGTCCTCTGATAGATCTAATCGGAACCTCACTCGCCGCATCCGCAGAAATTCCCAGGTCCTGTGCCTATGTTAGCAGACAGTATTCTTTTACTTAATATTCGGAGCATGATTTTCAACGCAGGAGCACCTTGCTATATTTTTATCCTGTGATAAGTTAAAATTAACCTTGTTTGCTGTGTATACATATGGACGGACTACGTACACATATTAACCTAGTGACATACTACAAGATACGATCCCCTGACTCAAAAAAACCTGCCACAAGAGTGAAATATGAAAGAAGCATCAAACTCATGACGTTTTAATTCATTCTACTGAATATTCAATTAAGTATAATTTCATATAAAAAAGTGAGAACTAAAAATAAACGCGTTATAAGAAATTGCAGTTGTTGTTGCAATTGTTTACAAAAGTGACAACTATGATTGAAACGGATCTTATAAAAGATTATAAATGATAAATTTTTATCTAACCATGGAAATTTTATTTACTATACATTTACTTTTATTGACTACATATATATATATATATCAATCATTCAATTACCAAAAATAAAATTATGATCATTAACTATAATCTCCAAAGGTCGTTCTTTCAGGTGATCTTACACTTACGGCTGCCTGAAAATGTTTTTGCCAAACCAAGTAATTTAGAACATCCAAATTCTAGGTTTGAGATTAGTTTAAAGTTACAGAGTGGAAAAGCAAGAGAAAAGATGGAAAGATCTGGAACCGGTAGAGATTTTGTATAAAACTAAATTATATGATATGATGGAAATTCATTTAAATTGAAGAAATCACTAATTTAAGCTATAATTCTTTTATAAGTACGGATGTTTAAAGTTAGTCAAGCCACTCGCATAAAACTATCCTTAGTACAGTCTCTCTCCGTTAATGGCCACCAGTGGACGGAAATATCGATATAGGAATCTTTTTATAGACCATTTATTGAATAAGGAGTACCATATCGGCAATATATATTTCTTCTGTCGGTATCTAAGCAGATACCCCCTGACACAAAGCCAGGTATACATTACGAGCACCTATTCTAAAGTCCGGATGTTGTTCTACTACTACCCGCTTGGAGTTGTTTGCTCGTACTCTTCAGGAAGACTGCTGAATTGGTGACGGGAATGAGATAGTTCGGCCTTCTCGTGGAGACGGATCCGACTGGTTGGTGTGCCCTCCTCAGGCCTCTTGACCGACAAGTGGCGACCTCTCTGCTCCGTCCGACACACAGGTTGGCGCCGCCTACGCTGCCGAAAGTCCATTTTATTTTACATAGTGAACAAAATCCATGTTTGGTCGAGTGGGCCGGGGTAGTGTACATTAATACTGGTGTGGCACCCCTTGTTTAACCAGTACCGACTCAGCGTGGTAAAGCAGTGAGCAGGTACCCGCGTGTCCATTGGGTTTCACGGAAGGCGGTCCATTCCGACAGTAACTCTTCAACCCGCCGGCTGCCGATTTTTCAATGCCCTCTCCGTGATGATTGCTTACTCGACGTAATACACACTCCGCTGGGAGAATGCGGTTCGGAATTGATCAGATTTGCCCTTCAATTGGCGCTGGCCGACTATCGACTCCGGCTTGCTGGTGGGCACTGCGACTGCCAACAAGCCGGATTGATTGAAACCGGACCAATTGAAACTCCGACCAATTGACCATCTGGTGCGTCTGAAACCTGGGTGGGACCTGCATTTGTAGGGAACTCGCTCTGGCACGTACAATAAACTCCGGGTTTCGTCGAATGACCCAGTGTACTGATACGGGTTTTCTAGTGTACTCCTCTCCAAATAGCACAGTGGTGGGATTAAGCTTTCACAGGTACCCAAGTGTCGAATATGGATCATGGCGTCCCACGTCCGTTCCATTAGTAGCCATTCAATACATGACAGTGAATCTCATTGCTTAATTCCTGCGTACATACTAATAGGCTTTTACCTTAGCATGCACGAATATTACGATTCAGGACAAGGCACAAAAGTGACAAAGCACGGCCTGAGGTAATGAATTAATATAATTTTAAATTGTGAAATGGACATAGTAACTGCTGAAGAAGTACTCCAAAGATTCGTGGAAAAGAGAAGCACATGTCTTATGGACTAGGATTACTAAAAAATTATTACGTGGGACACATATTGAAGCAAGCAAGTTTATTCGAATTTACTGAAAGGGACTCCGAGAGAAAAATGTTAAGAATGGCGTATGAAAAATAGAAAATAATAGAAATATTTGACCTGGTGACTACTAAAGTTGGAAGAGGAATATTGAAAAATAGATTGGACAGCTTCTAATAGCCAATCTTCTGGCTGGCAACTTACGAGTGACGACGGTGATTTGTAAAAGAAACATAGGCTCAAACTATACGGACGCAATCACTTGAGATGTAGAGACTAACGTAGAATATTCCAAGTAGACGTGGTTCCTACCAGCATCGGAGATATTCAGTCCACATTTATGCATGTAATAATTAACAAAATTATTTGTAATGCTAGCTGGGTAATGAGTGATAAAGGTTAAGCAACACAATTCTTTAACTAGTAACGGATTGTCTATTTGAATCTCTTGGCCTAGTCTCATGCCATATACCTTCATAAAATCTTAGACTAAAGCGGAGTTTTCTCTAGTCTATGATAAAATGATGATGTAGCAACTAGGGATTGTCGAGTTAGTACCTGTTCTATTCCAAGTCATTCTCTCATTTTCATTTATTTTGTAAGGAGCATTCGATATTTTCTTATCTATCAGAGCGAAGAAGAAACCTCATGATATCCGGTGGCGATAAATATAAAATATAGGTGGTCCAGGGCACTTCTAAGATCATCTTACGAGCACGCCACTGATACACTGATTCTGAGCAAACATGGTGATCCGTGAGATGTGAAGTTATGCTTCATTGAGAATATAATCACGTAAGAGAAATGCTACTCAGGAATGGCGAGGATCATTCTCCCAATTACCCGAATATATTGAGGAGGTGATTGAAATTTATTTGGGAAAATTAGGGATCATTTAAGAACCACAGTTTAAAATTCAAATTAATAGTAAACATGATTCCATTAACGTTTCCTTTGACGGTTAAGTATGCATAACTTTTTTACGTTATATGATTTTTGGGGTAATATAGTGTTACCATCGAAAACATTATTTGGCATTATTTTCAAGGAGAAATCGTTACACAATCCCCAGAAAAGATTAATTGCAGTTTTTTCCTCTGGATATTAATAAAATATCTTACACAATTCCTCTGTTATCGAATTCCGAAATAATATTCCAAAATAAAGTACGTGAGTTTTATTTTTAAATCTATTTCAACTGCTGTATCTGATCGCAATTATTTTTTTTACTAACAATGAATTTACAGGATTTTTAAAAAGAAAATTATAGTTCTAAATGCACCTTTTGGTAGAAAGGATTTAATAAAATATATAGAAAAATAAATTGTAATTAAGAACGCATATTAACATAATTTTCCGAAGTATCCATATTGCAGAATATATTCCCCATCTACGCTCTATCTTTAAGTGAAAGCTTTACACCCGAAAACTTAGTTACCACTCTACGTAATTATTTTGGACACGGCAACTGACGACACATAAAGTAAGACAACTCGATAGTGTCACCTATACAAAAAATTTCAGTAACTATAATATCTGTAATATCTTCTTGTCTTCACAGATACTCAAAGCAACACATAGACTACAGTAAAAATGAGATAATTTTTAAAAACTTTCTGGGTACGAATAACATAATATTATTCTAAATTGTTTTTTCAAGTGGTTGTTTCAAATCTGGTGAAGCCATTTGGCTCTTCAGACCGGGAGGATGGGAATGGAAGGGTAGGAGGAAGTTTAGGCTCAAAAAGCCTCTAAAAATATGTTTCAACTAGTAAAACATAATCATCTACCTTATTATAAATAAGTATTCTCAACTCTAATAGTAGAGAAAAAATATATGTGTACTGCTTATGTGTATTTAAATTTAATATTAAACGATACCATCAATAATGGTTACAGAGGAATCCATTTTCACTGATTCGTGTATACAAAAGACACAATATATTTTAATGTTACTGACAAATTTAGGAAAAAGATAATTTGAAAAAATCGAGCGCTACGATTCTATAAATAGACTGACCGTATATGCATTCAGTGCTCTGCCATCTTTGATCATTCCTACGTAAAAAATGTTGGCCACCGATTCGATTTAAAAAATTGGTAATCGTTAGGTACATAACAATGTAAGCCCTACACGTCTCCTATACCCCCACTGTTGACATGTTTCACTGAAATATTACACTCCCAGAACACAGCTAAAGGTGGATGTCATCAACAGCCTGGAAAACATAAACAGTTCCAGCGCTGTCTGCCAATTTTTTGCGGTCAACATTTGCCCTGGCGATCGCATAACCCTCTCGATCAACCTAAGCAACGATTATCGAGCCGTCGTGCCTGTAAATATACGTCGGATGTCTCACGTGTTTGCTCAAAGCGTATTCCAGCGTTATTTATGGAACAAACAAAACAAGTTCAAAGGCAGCAGTCCCCATACGTGACCTCGCGTCATTGCCAATACCTCCTGGCAGATTTTGATGAAGCACTTCGAAAAAAGTTCTCGAAATAACGGTTAACGAGTTACAACTGTGGACTCCTGCGGTCGGTCCGAGTGCATGGGCGGACAGGCCACGGACCCATTGGAGCGCGAAAGAATTTTCCAACTCTGAACTTATGGCGAAGGTATTGTGAGCCGACAATGAAAGACTCAACTCGTTGAAAATCCCCCCTCCGTCCCACCCCCACCCCCCTCTGACAGCGTGGGAACGGTTTCCTCAAACTACACATGGGATGACGGAGTTGTTTCAAAAATAGTATCCGCGCGAAGCTTAATAAAATAAAACGTTAAATTATTCCCGAAAGAGAGAGAGAGCGAAAGCAAATTTTACAATTCTCGCGTAAAGTACAATGTAAACTTTGGGATATTTCTTTGTTGGGTGCAAAGTATGTTTACACGATCACTGAAAATCAGAACAAAAACATGTTAAATACCTTGCTAATGGTGCTCATATTGTTATTTATTAAAGCTGTCACAAATTTCTTCGCAATTTACGCAATTATGTATTTGTTACCTGTCAAAAGGAACGCATTATGAATTATTCAGTATAACTAAAGAGCACACTCGCAGGAGTTGGATCTTCGTTTCGGCGTGTAGGTAGTAATAAGATTGAATTCAAGTTCATTTAATCCTAAAAGAGAGCAGGAGAAAGAGGAAGCCAAAAGGTGGACAGCAAGCCAAAGATGGAATTGACTGTTTCTGGGCCGATCGGGTTAGCCTGGTGGGTAGCGTTCTCGCCGGCTAACCCAAAGGTCGCGAGTTCGAATCCCGCCCAGGGCATGGATGTTGTGTTTGTGCAGATGGGGTTTTTCAATAAGTTGAAGAGGTGCGAAATAACCATAGCCGTCGAAGCACGCTATAAACAAAAATACTACTATTACTACTGTTTCTGGGTGGACATTTAAAATTAAAATAAGGATTTTACCACCGAATATGCTAAACTAAAACAGGGATATTAAATGAGTTGTAATAGAAAATAACTTTTATTGTCTTTCCTGACCCGGTAAAATAAAAACTTACTGAGGCTGCTAAAGCAGAAGGTCTTATATAATGTCTAATCATACGATTAGTATGCCCTGGCGGGATAGCCAAGTGAGTAGGGTACTCGCCCGCTAACTCAACAGCCGTGGGTTCTAATTCCGTACATCGAATGGAAGCGATAAACGATAAAAAATAATCTTTACTGAACGGTTGGCTACAGCAAGGGCAATTGGCCGCAAACGCATGCGACAAAACCAATTAACAAAGGGACCCCAGGAAAATGGAAGAATGCTTAATAGAAACGAAATTATCAGAGAGGATCGGTAGAGTAGTAGGTTAGATTGCAAAGCAAATTAAAATCAATCCTCAAATTGGTAATTGATGATTCGAAATGGAAATTAATCATCAATAATTATGATGATTGTGTAAGTGCTATTAATAATGTAATTATATGATAATATTGCTGAGAGTAACATTGATTTCATCTTTTATCCTGTCTTTTTTATTATTTTTAAAAACTTTTTATCATTTAATATTTTATTATTTTTATCTTTATATTTCTTACGGCTAACTTAATCGCAGGAAATCCAAATGGGATAAATATATACCCCTCTCGAATAGTAATAGTTTCGATTTCATGACATACTGCTTATAAAATTTAAGAAACGTAAGAGTAAAATGGACAAGTTTAATTATGTTTGCACGACTGGTGGAAATGATTTGGCATTTACTTACCGTGATTTTTCACGTTATTTCTTGGTATATCGGAATTCCATACACATCTTTTTTGCAAACTACTGCTCCTTAATGGATCAAAATTTAGTCGGTCCATTATGAACATTTTCGCTTATCGCATGTAGTATGTTTAAGCAAATTCTTCTTCAGCTTCTCCCTGCCTTCAGGGGTCGCTGTTCCTACTTTTCTCTTTCCACTCCATCCTGTTCCTGCTCCTTCCTCAATTTTTACATAATTTAAGTAGGGTAATAATAATCAGGGTGCGGAGGTAGCTTAGGGGTAGCCTACTGAACTGCGGAACTGAAGGTCACGGGTTCGAGCCTTGGAGATGACAAAATATTATTTGGCAATTGAAATTGCACACCATTTAGGGACCAACACCTTCAACTTCTCAACCTCTGATGGAAGGCTGCAGTTTCCCCAAGTAGGCATTAATGGCGCAGAACAAAATGATCAGTTCAGCATCAACTACTACAGCTGAGGGCGAAAGTAAAGATCACGGAATCGGCCTCAATACTGCTATGTGGGAGGCGATGGGGATTCCACCCTTAATATATTCTTTGAAAATTCAGCCTCGACTGAAATAAACCAATCTCCGAATTGAATTATCAATGATGAATCATAACCAATGAAGTTCACATGCCGTTAAAATGCATACAAATATTCTTCGAACGGTAATAACAAAATTCTTCGAACGGTAATATTATCAAGAAAATTACCTCTTCCCCATTTTGAACGCAAAGAAAGAAAATA
>WURS02084868.1:0-24099 GCA_011762765.2 Rhinocypha anisoptera
GTATTTATAAATTGACTATATTTTTAAATAATTAAATCAAATGTATTTTAAAAACTTATTTTTTCAAATGTATTTGGGAAAAAAATAATTATTTCAAATATATTTGGGCGCCGGTTTGTCAGTGTATGCGACTAACTTGTCTCAAGTAGCGTGAGAGAGAGAGAGAGAGAGAAAGAGAAAGAGAGAGAGAGTGCCGACACACTGAGCAGAGAATCGCACCATTCAGATTCGCCATTGATCGACTTGTTAAGATGCTCACGCTTCGTGCCGAGTGTGAAGAACTTACACTGACACTGGCTTTCTCTCTTTCTCTCTCTCTCTCTTTCAATCTGTGTGTTGCATGTGCCTAGGCTTTGAATGGCACCACGCGTGCGAATATTTACGTTCAAGATGATGGGAGTGATATCGGATGTAGGTTGCGTTGGCTTGCGGTGATGAGATCGAGACGAACTAGGGGCTCGTCGTGCTGAGCGCTGCAACGCTTCTTCTTCTCCTCTCGATTCCGAGTGATGTGAGTGAAAGCCAGTGGCCACTGCAGTGGGCCACCTTTGGTCTAGCTCTTCGGCATGCACCCGTGGCCATAGCGTAGAGATCAAACAAAGAAGCACCACTGAGCTGGTGCTCCACAAAATGGTTCTGAAACAAGAGAAATGCTTAGTAAATCAAGGCGATTTTTATTATATAATCTCATTTGGCTCATCTCTAAGTTTGTTTTTAAACTCAATTTTTAATTACATTAGCTTAGCATAAGCTCTAGTAAAAAACGGCGGTAAAGCCAACTACATCAAACTCGATTTATCAAATTCGAAGTGTAACAAGTGTAACACAAAAAGTTAAAATCGAATTGGTTAAGAATTTGAATCATAACAACGATAGTTAGAATCAAATCAGCCAAGAACTCGAATCATAACAACAAAAGTTAGAATCGAGTTGGTTAAGAATTCGAATTACTACAGTGAAAGTTAAATTCGAATCGGTAATGAATTCGAATCACAACAATGAAACTTGAATTGGAATCTTTTAAGCACAGTGGAAGTAGCGTAACTCTCACAGTACAAAAACGTGGGTGGCAGAATACCAAAGATGACAGAACATTGAACATGGAACATAGAAAACCCCGACTATATTATTCATTAATATATAGGAGATTGGTTTACAGAAATGTGTTGTAAAGAAATTTTAATTGCAATTCATCCCTACCTCAATAGTTTCGGAGAATGATTCTCTCTCTCCAATCGAAACTAATTTTTGTTAGATTTATTATTATTTCAGTACCAAATAGACGCTTTGAGGCAGTTATGTACACGTCATCTGGCAATGGAACTCAACGAGGAGAAGGCTACCCGACTCTTACTGTTCGCAGATCGTTTTCACATCGAGAATCTCTACGCCCACATATTGCTACTGATCAAGTTCAAACCGATACCGGTGATGACCAGTTCCGGCTGGATCGATGCCATTGCCACACATGCCGATGTGATCCAAAAAGCTCTCAAAGCGATTCATGACTCTCGTGATTCGTATGAAGATGTAGATGAGGATGAGGAGGATAGTGACAGCAACAGTGAGAGTGAAAGTGAAACATCTCCTCCTGCCAAACGACTCAAACAGTGAAAGTTGCTTTGTTGCTAAAATTTTTTATTTTATATTGTTGGAATTAGTTGAACTATTATAATATAGTATAATAAATTTGAACAACTCAATCATAGAATTAAAGAATTTAATAAAAAAAAAGAAAGGGTTGTAAAGGTTGTTTATTGTTTATGGAATGGTATATGTGAATGACCCTTGACTGGACTGTCAATGTTGTGCACAAACAAATCGTTTTCAATTCTTCGCTCAACTCAGCTCACTCAGCTTTGTTTCATTGGTTCTTTGGTCATCTCTAGGTAAGTTGACTACCACATTCTATGAGCAAATCTTGTCAAAAAGTGCATCTGACTAATTAGCAGCAATTTTTGGCTTTTCAATAAAACTAAATTCGAGTTTTTTACAACCAAAAAGAACCATATCGGGTTTCCATAGGAAAGTAGTCTCGAAATAAAAGCTTAAAGCTGATTTCGTATGTTTAAAAGGTTGAGGTTTTTGACGTTATTAATTAGATACTTTTGTTCATTTAAAAACAAACAATTCAAGCTGCCATTGTTGGGGCAACATTGCCAAATTGACAATGGTTTTATCATTATTCAAAATAGTGAAAAATAAACGATTTTAAGTGATTTTTACAAAAAAACTTATCTAATTTATTTAAAATTTTATCACTCCGATTCTTATTTTTCAAAAAATGTTTTAAAAACTTTCTACTATAAATTATGTCTGATTTAGCCAAAAAATTGATTTATAGCTTTTACTCCGAGGCCACTTTTCTATTGAAGTCCGGTATGGTACTTTTCAAATCAGTTTTGAAAGTTTTTCAAATGTATTTAAAAATTTAACATATTTTTGAATAATTTTATTCAACAAAATCAAATGTATTTTTAAATTTTCAATCACGCGTGATCGAAGGGAAATGTCTCGCAGTGGCAAGATAGTCAACTCGCGTAATTTGGAGGTGGATTGGTGTTTGGAGAACTTCGCCGAGCGTGACATGTCAATCGGTGTGGCATTCTACTCGCCGAGTTTTCACGATGCCGCTCAACTCACCCGTTGGTGCATCAAGCTCTATCCCGGAGGCGAAAGTGACCGGACACGTGAATATCTTTCACTATTCCTCAAATTGGAATCACCCGGGCCGGTCGATGCCAGTTTCTCGTTTTCGGTGCTTGGCTCGGAGAGTTTTTCCAACCGAATGAAACGAAGTTGCAGTTTTTGCAATGATTGCAATATTTGTGGTTTTCGGAAGTTTACATCCCGTGTCAAACTGCTGGACCACGAGCCCACTGTACTGCCCGGGGGTAATCTCACTCTGCGCTGTCGAATCACCATTGAGAGTGTCCCTTTGGAGTGCAAGTATCCGATTGTACCGCAATGTGAGCTCTCGATGATGCCTCTCCTAAATAACACTTCTCACGACATGACACTGGTGGTCGGTGAAGAGGAGATTGAGGTTCATCGGCTTGTCCTGTCTGCCATGTCTCCCGTTTTTGCCGCCATGTTTGCTCACGACACCAGGGAGAAGCAGGAGTGTCGGGTTGTGGTTGATGACATTGAGTCGCACATACTCAAACTACTGGTCGAGTTTGCCTATCATGGCTTTTTGTACCTTTATGAAACTCCTTTTAGCACCATCGAGAATCTGCTCATTGCCGCCGATAAGGTTTGTGTATACTTAAAGATAGGCATGCAATTATAAGCCTATAAAAACTGATTTGACATAGACTGATGCCAAAAAACACCTTTTTAGCCTAAATTTTGATAGGAAGAATTCTCTAATATTCTTTATGTCTTTCAAAAGTTTAGTTTAGTTTAGAATATGTAAAACTGAATATTTAAGCTGCAGCCAAATATTTCTAACTGTCTCGAATTTGATTCTAAAGTTTCGCTTTTTATCAAAACAAAATAGTGTAAAAACTAATTTTAATTCAATTAGTTTTTTGGAAAATTTTCATTGTTTTGAGGGTTTTAACTATTTAAGGTTTACACTATTTTGTTTTGCTAAAAACCGAAACTTTAGAATCAAATTCAGAACAATAAAGAATATTTGGCAGCTCACAAATTTTTATACTCGATTCTACATATTCTAAACTTTCAATTGATATAAAGAATATTAGAGAATTATTTTTCCAAAATTTAGGCTAAACTTGGCATTACTTTTGTCCCAGTTTGAAGCTTAATTTATAAGAATTTTGCCAACAATTGATCATTTAAAATCTCTCCTATACTTTTACACTGGAGAGAGAGAGAGTGATAGTGAGTTCGAATTCGAATTTGTCTACTGATTCAATTCGAATTCTCATTCGATTCGAATCAAACTTTCTGTGTTATGATTCGAATTCTTATCCGATTCGATTCGACTTTTTGTGCATAACTTTTCGATTTCACACCAAATTTGTATCGAAATTTTTTGTGTTGTGAATCGAATTCTTATTTTTATTGTTTCAAAACTGGCGCCTTTTTAATGTTAATTTTCTCATTTCTTCTAGTATCAGATGAACCCACTACAAAAGTTTTGCATTCGTCACCTGGCTCCCCTTCTTGACAGTCACAATGTGGTTCGTATTTTGATTCTCGCTGATCGTTTTCACCTGGAGAATCTGTACGCCGAGGCACTGGAGAAGCTCAAGAAGGACCCGTATGAAGTGATCACCAGTGCCGAATGGATTCAGGCAATGGCCGATCCAGCCAAGTCGGCGATTGTCGGTAAAGCTCTCCAAGCGTTGGCCGACTCAGACAAGGACCTCACGATTCACACCTTCAATTCTAGTGATTCCGAATTGGACGACGTGTCAGTCAAACGTATCAAAAATTCGTAATCATCTCTTACTTTTCAAGTCAAACGAGTCAATCAATATACTAATAGACTCATAACTTTATTATTTTTACTATGTTTATACTGTTGTTATAATTGTTAATATGTTTACATTTTTTACTATTTTTATTCTTACCATTTTTACAGATTTTAAAAAATTTAACATTAAACTTTTGTATAAAATCTCCTATATATATTAACGAAACAAAAATGGGTTTCTATGTTCTTTGTTCATGTTAATGTTCTGGTATTTATGTTTTCTGTCACATTTCTCGCGCATGCACAGTAAGATTCAAACTCATAACCAATTCGAATCTAACTTAGGTTGTTAATATTCGAATTCTTAACCAATCGAGAATATGATGAATTCGTCTAATAATTAGAAAATGAGAATATCCATTGAGATTATGCAAGTAAAGCATTTTCATAGAATATTTTGATATATAAACTTTATATTATTTCATAGATAGAATACAATAAAATCAAAATTAACATTGAATGACATATAGATATATAAATATATTAAATATTTGATATGCTTGATGAATGTAAGAAGACAAAATGGTTGTTTGTGCTTAAGCCAAGAGAGATTTTAAAGTTTAAAAGCATACCCGATTATGAAGACGATTACCTCATTAGAGACTTTGTGAAGAAGTGGTGGGATCGGTGGTGTCACTGGTTTGTTTGCTCTGGTTCACCGGCCTCATGTAGAGTTTCGAGTAGAGTTTTTGCTGTTGTCGCGTCCACTCGTTGAAGTTTTCGGTGGGCAACACCCACTGGATGGTCTTTTCCACCAACTCATCAATGTAGCCATCCATGGTGACGTTTGGCTTCACCTTCAGGTCGGGCTTGTTTCTGGGCTTGTTACTACTACTTTTCGAGGTGACTAGTTGATCCAGGGTGTAGCGGTGCCGACGCGAACCGAACGATTCTCGTTTCGACTTGGGAGCATTGGCAAACTGAGCCAGAAAACGTGGATTGCGTGTCGATCTACTGGGCGAGGTGGGTGTGACACACACTTTCGGGGCACTCGAAGACAACATTGGAGAGGCCATTGTTTTACAGTTGATCAAAGTCAAAACTAATTAAAAGAGAGCGTTTTATATACAGCAAAAACCACGCAATATATATGTCTCGAAGTAAGTCAACTGAGTTAGGTGGCACCACTGACAGTGAGTGTGATAAAGCATTACAGATGATCAAAATCAACTAAAGTTACAGTAAGATTCGAATTCTTAACCAATTCGAATTTTACTGCGCATGCGCTAGAAACAACAGTAAGATTCGAATCGATTAAGAATTCAAATTTTACTGCACATGCGCGAGAAACAACACTAAGATTCGAATTCTTAACCATTTCGAATCTAATGTTTTGTGTTACACTTAGAATTTTCATTCAATTCAATTTGTAATTTCTTTTTATTCATAATTCTTTTCATAATTTGATAACTTGAGACGTTGCTCTAGCGTTGTCCATCTTTTAAATTTTAAAAACATTTAATTTCTTATTGCTACACTTGCTTTGCTATTAAATTAAAATCAGATGATTTAATAAAGAAGTACCAGACAAATTGATATAAAATTTTGATTTACAAATGAGTGTATTTTATTTTAATATCAATTTTAAATTATAACATAAAGTGAGTCAACATTGCTCAAGTTACAGATTAAGAATGTGATAAGGTTAAACATAAAAGCATATTTTTAAAAACTGTAAAACTAATAACATTAATAAAAACAAGAGTAAAAATAATAATAACAATACTAGAAAATGTATGAATGAATACATAGCGCATAAGCAAAGACTCTAGGGAAAATCTGTTCAACAAAGGCGAGCATTTGTTCACTGTTGAATTCAGTCACCTTACTCGAGATACATGAAATGTGAAAGTCAATGACAAATTGAAACACGTGCTTTGCCGCATCCACCGCACAGCGAATCTTCTCCACCCAATCCTGGGCCACCGATTGTGCTTGTTTGAGCTTGGACACCAGAAGAGTTTTTTGATGAAGAGTGTCATGTGCCGTCTTGAGAAGTCCATCATAAATCAACTTAGCTTGGTGAGCTCGATCTCTGGCCAACTCAAGTTGCTCTTGGGTGGTTTGTATAAACAAAGCCACAGTTCGACATGGTCTTGTGATCAACAGTTCGTAAAGCCTGCGTTTTTCCTCTTCCCAGAGCAGATAAATCCAGAAAAGTGGGTTGAGCTGAAGAGTCTGTCGATACGAGTAGAATCGATTGGTCACCTCTTCCTGAAGTGCTTTGCGATCATAATACTTGGGAAGGAATTCTACAACGCGTTGGAAGTATGAGAGAGCTGCCATTAATGTCGGTTGAGTTTGGTATAGCTTCACTTGCTCTTCAACCTGATTCCGCACACACTCGAGATAAGAGATTGCTTGAGCCAACATTAGGTAATATGATGCAAAAATGACAGTTGTCTTTGAGTTACTATATAGAAAAAATATTTAAAAAATCAACACTTGTGGTACAGAAAATATAAACATTTACCGTTCAGAGTGATGATGTTCCGCCTCAAAACGTAGACTTTCATTAGGACCAGGCTTAGCCGAGGGAAACTCGAGATGCTCGCACTGAGGACCACAATTTCCGTAAAACATGTCAAAAGTGTCTTCGTGCTCTTCACCACGCCAGTTTTCAATGTCATCAGATGAGAACAAAAACGGTGGCACCAGTTCTTCTACGTCCATCTCTGCGAATAGTTTGCAGCGAATCGATTTGGTTTTCTCTTCAGGAAGAGTGTAGCAACGATTGATGCTGCAGCCGGGCACGGTGTTGAAGAGTTTGCCAAGTGGAGTGCGATCTTGTCCAAAAGAACGAGCAGAAAAACTCAAGAATGAAGATGGAGAAAAAGACATAGACTAAGTCAAATCTAGTGAAAGTGATCAACAATACAAGACATATGTGGCATGAGTGCAAAAGTGGATGTGAGCTGGTTGTCATAATTAACCTCCAAATATATATCACACCCATACATACAAATGAGTTACGTTCAACAAGTGGTTATGTTAGATAATCATGTTTTGTACAGTGAAAGTTGCTCACCATATAGGATGAGTTTACACTCAACAAAGCATGTATTAATCATTAATAATTAATATAATATTTTGATATATAAAATAGAATACGGTTCGTTTTGATAGGAAAGTTTGAAATTCGCTTACTCATTCCTCGGTTAGTTTTTCATTCGTACACTGTTCGAGCACATGAAGAATCTCATTGAGTATTATAAGAATCTCTTGATAAATTTATCAGATTTGTGTACTTTAATTTATCCTATTTTCATTCATCTTTTTACCCAGATTACCCAGATAAGGGTAATCACAAAATTTGTTTGCGACGTTAATTCTAACAAGTTCAATTAAACAATCCATTGCTTATTTATGTCACTAAATTTGATAGACAGTGATTTTTCATTTTTTGTCTTTGTTTTTCATTTTTCATTTTTTGCTTATTGCACAGTAAGATTCGAATTTTTAACCGATTCAATTCTAACTTTTTGTGTTACCATACAAATTCTAATAATTAGAGTTTGGCGCCGTTTTTATGTCAAATTGAAAATCAAGTCAACATACCAAAAACATTTATAAATTTTGTTAAAACTAATAAATCTTATACAAAATGTCTTTGGTAATAAAATAAAACTATTGATATTGAAACAGGACAATCAGTCAGGTTTTTTCCCAAAAAATATTCGAATCTATTCGAGTACACCGTCTGTGGAGGGCTTGCCCCTGAAAACTCTCTTCTCAGCCAATCACAACACGTGTTGTGCACTTTGTAAAGTAAAGCACACCACGTGTGTTGATGCAAGTCTCATTCTTGTGATTTCAAATAGAGATTATTATCTTTTCCCCCCGTCTACTCGATGTGAATACGCCATGCAGAGTGGGGATATCGTGGGCAAGATTGTGAAGACGCGTCAGTTTGACGTGCAGTGGCGAGTGGAGAACTTTGAGTCACTGGACGCCACGCCCGACACCGTGTTCTACTCGCCAAGCTTCACCGATCCATCTGGCCTAACTCGTTGGGGTCTCGAGATTTACCCGGGTGGTCACGCCGATGACAAATCACGCATACGACACGTTTCGTTGTACCTCTTGTTGGAGTCACCTGGGCCGGTACGAGCCAAGTTTTCTTTCTCGACAGTGGACTCCGCTGGCTCGCTAACCTCCACACAAAGTCAAGACAAAGTGGTCGTGTTTAGCGTATCGGACAACTCACTTGGATTCCCACGATTTTTATCTCGAACCTCTTTGTTAACCACTCTCCGTTCAGAGCTTCTTTCTGATGGGCATCTCACAGTGCACTGTCGAGTGTGCATCAAAGAAGTGCCACTGGAAGCGAGGTACCCGGCTGTGGCAGGGCACAACCTTTCGGCACTGCGATACAATCGCAACTACGACCTAACTCTTGTAGTGGGCAGTGATGAGTTCAAAACGCACCGATTGGTGCTCACCACGGTGTCACCCGTCTTTGCGGCCATGTTTGAGCACGAGACCAAGGAGAAAGAGGAGAGTCGAGTTGTGATTGAAGACACCAAGCCACCGGTGGTTGCTCTTCTTCTCGACTTTGCCTACGATGGGTGGCTTGATCTCAACGATGACACTCCAGACATTATGGACACCATTGAAGCTCTTCTCGTGGCCGCTGATAAAGTAGGTAGCAGCAACTAAACACCTAGCTAAACACACTTTTCAGGTTAAAAGTTGATGATAATTCTAGTTAATTTCAGTTTTTTTAACTAACCTAATCCAATCTTTTTTAGCCAGTACAGTTTGCTCTCAAACTTACTCGGTGTTGCAAAGACAAAGTAAAAAGCATTTTTCGAATTCGTTTACTGCCTTCTATTTTGCCTTTTCAACAACGCGTAAGTTTGAGGGTTTACTGTATATGTTTTAATTTTATTTATAAAAATAATAACTGAACCCTGGTGCCACAAAATTGCTTATTAGCCGCTTATAAGATTTTCATAGATTTTATATTAAAATTAGCACTATTTGCGATAAATCAACGTTTTAAGCCGCTTGAGCGCTTTTGTCCTACCAGGGAATTTAATAAGAAAAAAATTGTTTGGTACAGTCATAAGTGTGAGCAATATGTTGATTGTTGATTTAAAACAGACAGATCTTAAAAACTAATATTTTGAGTTATACATCATTAAAAAGATATTTATGCAATGACTGTATATGAAATCTTTCACAAGGATCTTCATGAGTTTGAACTTGTCAATAGACAACTTAGTGGCGAATTAGTTTGAGTAAATTGTTTCCGGTATCATCACTAATCAAGTGATCTCTTTCACGTGCCGAAGTACCAAATAGATTCACTGCAGCGGCTGTGCACACGTCAACTGGCCTCGAGACTTTCGCCCGACACAGCCACACGGCTATTGTTGATTGCCGATCGAATCCATTTGGAAAACCTCTACCGTGATGTGTTGGAGGTTGTCAAGAATAACTCATACACGGTGATGACCAGTCACTCGTGGATTGAGGCACTCGACACACAGACTGCGGTGATCAAGAAGGCACTGAAAGCACTGGCCAACATGGACACTGCTTCCGCTTCTGAGTCTGTCAAGACCCCAGACAAATCCGAGCCCGAAGAGGAAACTAAACCACCCGCCAAACGGCTTCGAAGTTCACGGTGTAAGGTTCCCGAAAGTGAAGTTTTGAAGGCGTTTAACTTGCTTAAAGAAGACACATTTGCAAACACCACGGTTAAATAAATATATATGTGATGTGATGAATAGTGATAATTATTAAATAAACTAAAATGGATATGAATTAGTACGGTTACGTGTTAATAAATATATACTGGTTGAGTGAATATACCGATTGTTGAGTGTTTCCTGTAAAAAGAAAATGTGCATAAGCGAGAATGTCTTCTAGTTGACAATGCGATCACCAGAGGCCTCTCAAACGCACAGTGATTGCTACACGTGTTTTTTGTATTTGTCACATGGTTGCAACCATGTCAATTGACATATGTCAAGTTGTGTGGTGCAAGTCTGCTGTGTCTATTTCTAATTCTCAACGTTGAGTTTCATTTGAAAGTGTCGAAATGACTCACACTGAAGGAGTTTTGAAGGACATCAGGTTTACTGTGATGTGGCAAGTGGAGAACTTTGAAACTCTCTCCCTGAAGACTGGTGAGTGGATCGAGTCACCAAGTTTCACCGATTCTACCAGCCAGACGCAATTTAGTCTTGAGTTGTATCCCTATGGCGATTGCAAAGAAAATGACAATTTTGTGTCTTTGTATTTTCGCTTGGATTCACCTGGGCCTGTGGATGTAGTTATTTTTTTTACCATTATCGATTGTGATGGCAAGAAGTTTTACGAAACAAAAGACAACTGCATATTGGATTCTAAAAATGTTTATAGTTATTATCAATTTATCTCTCGTGTATTGTTGCTCGAAAATCGTGCCAAACTGTTATCGGATGGTTGCCTCTAATTGCGATGCGAAACGTTTATCAAGAGCAAGCCTTATGATTCGAAGTACCCGTTGAGCCAGAAATCCCTGGCTTCATCGTTGCGTGCCGCAGGCAACTATGACCTCACTTTGATGGTTGGCAAAAAGAAGATCTCGGCTCACCGACTGGTGCTGGGCGCAGTATCGCCGGTCTTCCGAGCCATGTTTGCCCACGACACCAAGGAGAAGGCAGAGAGTAGCATGGAAATTCGAGACATCAAGCACGACATTGTGAGTCTACTCGTCGACTTTGCCTATGATGAGCTTCTCAGCCTCTACGGACAGCCTCTCGATTTGATTGAGGAACTGTTGATAGCCGCCGATCGAGTAAGTGTAAAATCTATGAAAGTATGGTCGTGTGTTTCTATGTTCTGGCATTTTGGGTTTTCTGCCATTTTTTGTTGTACTGTGAAAATTACTCTACTTCCACTGTGCTTAACCGATTCAATTCCAACTTTCGGTGTTGTGATTCGAATTTATAGCCGATTTGAATCTAACTTCCTGTGTTAGGATTCGAATCTTATTCCGATTAAATTCGAATGTTGTGCCTAACTCTTCGAATTCTCATCTCTTATATATTAATGAATAATATGGTCATGGTTTTCTATGTTCAATGTTGTGTCATTTTTTGGTATTTTGCCGCCTACGTTTTTTTACTGTGAGAGTTACGCTACTTCCACTGTGCTTAACCAATTCAAATCCAACTTTCGTTGTTATGATTTGAATTTGTTATCGATTCGAATCTAATTTTCTGTGTTATGATTCGAATTTTATTCCGATTCGGTTCGAATTTTGTGGATAAATCTTCGAATTCTTCGTCAATTTGATTCGGAATTCTCGCTCGATTTGATTCGATTTTGCTGCATAACCCTCCGAATTAACTCGAGTTTGACCTCAGCGACTTGTCCGCCGTTTTTTTTACAAGAGGCAGACGGCGCTTTAGCGCCGCCCCAGGATGCTATGTTATACAAAATACAAAAAGGCCCAGTTAAGTGATTTTGGCTTCAGGAAACTCTATTTTTAATTTAAATTAACATTTTTTGGAAAAATTTCTTTCTTGTTTTATTTACGTATTGAGAATTGAAAACGTTAAAATATGTTTTGATTTCAGTACCAAATGGACTCGTTGCGACAGTTATGCACTCGCCATTTGGCAATGGAGCTCACAACGGGCAACGCTACCCGACTTCTACTGTTGGCGAGCCGATTTCACTTAGACAACCTCTATACCGACATTCTACAACTGATCAAGGATGAATCGGTGGCGGTGATAACCAGCACCGACTGGATCAATGCCATCACCACTCAGTCCGAGTTGATGCAGAAAGCTCTCAAGGATCTCAAACTCTCAAGGCGCATCTCTAAAGCCAATAACGATGAAAGTAAGTCATCGCCTTCTCCTCCTAAACGATTCAAAAAATGATTGCTTCTTTCGTATAATTTGTTTGTAATATTAAAATTAATTAATAAAAACTGAACTTAATCTTCTTATATATTAACAAAAGTATGGTCGTGAGTTTCTGTTTTTTTGCATTATTTGTTGTTTTCCGCGCATGTAAGATTCGAATTCTTAACCGATTCGAATCTAACTTTCGGTGTTATGGTTCGAATTCTTAATCAATTCGAATCTAACTTTTGGCGTTATGATTCAAATTCTTAACCGATTCGATTCTTATTTTTAAATATCATATATCTCTTGTGTGTAATTTTACGGTTTTACGAATCCACACGACTCTCTCTCTCTCTCTCTCTCTCTCTCTCTCTCTCTCTCTCTCTCTTGTGTAGATTAAGATTGAGAATTGTTTCATATTATTAATACTACATTGCCTAAAATTGATTTAGACTAATAAATCTAACTTGCAATTTATAATTGGTAAAAAGTCAAATTAATATCAAAGTCATCTGAAATACCAATCATCTGAAATAATCAAAATCAGACGGAAGAGGATATATTGATTAGAATTCTAATAAAATTGTAAAACAGAGAATTGTAAATTGTAAACATTTATTAAAGTTGAATTTGAACAAATTATTTGATAAATAAATTGATTTAATTTAATAATTATTTATTACAATGTATAATTTTTTTCGTTATAAAATAGGACATGTAAATTGATGTAAAATTCAAATTACATAGTAAACATATACATAGATACAGAGAGATAAAATCGTCATTCATAATAATTAATAATAAATAAATAAAGTAAAATAATCGGTATAAAAAACTTTTTTTTGAATTTAAAAAAAAGTGAACACCATCGTTTTGGGCAGCAAATTGGTTTGATGAAAAAGGTGATGAGAAATCAAAATAACATGATGAAAATGACTCACATTAACGATTGTAAAAGTTGTGGCAGATCGAAGTCGAAATGAGATATAATATAAATATTTTTGTATCAATAAACAGTTTGAACATATGTTGAGAGCAAAGTGCGTAAATAAATTATTAACAGAGAGAGATATGAGAGGAGAGAAAGAGTGAAGCTTAACATCGACATAAAATTAATGACATCATCATGGTTCTGACGAATTATAACACAGAATTGAAAGAGAGATATTAAGAAAAGGGATAAGAAAGATAGCGCCAAAGCAATAATCCTGGCAGGCTCATGGTTAAGCTGAAGATCACTGGTTTCACAAGTAAAGAGAGAGAGAGAGGTGTGTGTGTATTGAGTGTACATGTAAAAAGTAAAACAAGTAAAAACAAATTATAAACAAGTGAATAAATATTAAATATGTGTATAAAATAATGTCTTGTGTATGTATGTTATTTTATATGTATATACAAAATTGACAATGTGCGCCAAGCGCTTTAAACGAGGTATGTGAGTTAAGAGATCAGCTGAAGGAGGAGAGAGAGAGATAGAGAAGATTTTGGCCGGCATTATAATGTGATGTGTGAAGAAACATTTAACACAGTGTGAACTAATAACCGGAACTCTGAAAGTAAGGCCCGAAGCGAGGGCTGCAGATGTACTTAGACTTGCCCGTTTCGCCGTAGAATCGAACCTGTGTACACTTGATGGGCATCTCAAACCAAGCCTTTCGGATGGCAATCACCGATCGGTCACCGGTGAACTCTTTCAGATTGCAATACTCTGCCGAGTCATTCTTGTCGAACGGTTCCTCGATGTAGCCGGCATTGGGCATGTAGGTGAAGAGACTGCCTCCCCATTCGTACGAATCCTTCAGCCCAAGAGGCCTTCCCACCGGTCTCGGCTCAGGCACTTTCTCTCGTAATGTGATTTTCTCAATTCGATGACTATATTTTCGGAAGAGATTCCACATTTGTCCCTCATACTCTTGCAACTTCGAGCTTGCGTACTTGCGTGGTCTAACGGCTTTGACTTTTTTATTAACCACTATCTCTTCCTTTGGATCTTCTATTCTTCGTTTCAACGGAGGACGATCGGTTATCTGTAATTATATATATAAAGTATTTAATCTCCTATTATATTAATTGCAAGTATGGTGGCGGTTTTCTATTCTCAGTAAATTTTTCTTTTTCTACCACACTTAAGTAGAAGAATTTTGTACTGCGAGAGTCATGCTACTTCTACTGTGCCTAACCGATTCGAATCTATCTCTTACTGTTGTGATTCGAATTCACTACCGATTCGAATCTATTTCTCACTGTTGTGATTGGAATTCATTATCGATTCGAATCTATCTTTCACTGTTGATTCGAATTCGTAACCAATTCGAATCTAACTTTCTGGGTTATGATTCAAACTTTATTCCGATTCTATTCGAATTTTTTAAAACATAACTCCTCTAATTCTCATTTAATTTGAATCGAATTCTAACTTTTCCAATTTTCACCCAATTAGATTCTAATTTTTGTTGAAAAACCCTTCGAATTATGCTAACTAGAGTTTCACCTCGGCGACATTGCCGTCATTTTTTTAAACAAGAGGCAGCGTTAAATCACCGTCAGCCTCTTGTGTAAAAATATATAAATAAATGATTATACAGATATTATCAGCATCGCATTGAAAACTGACCTGTGATGGTTGAGATTGGAAGAGTTGAGCGTTGAAGACCTTCTTGCCGTTGACTTCGTGGAAGACCTCATCTACTCGACTCTTCTGGAGGGTTTCCGTGCGATACCGATAACCCATCTCGATGGCCACCTTGTTGCTCACAAAGTCACTCGTCGCTACAGTTTTCACTGCGAAGAAAAAGAAAACAAATATCGAACTTAGAACCCATATCAATCAACAAATGATCTGTGGGAACTTACTCTTTGGAGGACGGGCAAACATTTGCTTTTTACGTTCTTCAAGTCTCCTCTGCTTCTCATAGCTTCTTCTTCCGATAGCTTTCACCACATCGGGCCACGGTCTGTGCTTGCAACACTTGGGCTTGTCGAGGAAGCATGCTATTGTCGAGTTGAGTAGGGGATGAGTGGAGGAACCAGAATTAGCCGAAGTGTGGCTATTCGTTTTGCCATCACAGAGCTGAAAGTTGTTGGCGCAAGAGATACAGGTGTGACAGGTGCACTGACATAAACAACATGGTCTCGATTCTTCCCTCGAGCGTGATTTCACTTCATTCTTTCCCTCCAAAGAGTTGTCCGCGTTTGTCTCTACCAAGTGCTTCTTGTTGACATGCTTGGCGAGTAGTAATTCGTTACAGAAACGAGCTCCACAATTGTTATAGATACATTTGACCGAAAGAAGTCCCAAGTGTGTGGTCAAGATGTGATTCATCACCCACTGTGAGTGCGAGGCAGGCTTTCCGTACGCTTTGCATCCCTTCCACAAACAGAAGAAGTTATTGTTGGAACTGGTGTTGGCTGCAGTCTCGCCATTGGAACGTGTCGCCCGAGTACGTTTATTCCTACTCTCCACGCCAAACTCGGAGTTGGACTGACGTGACCGAAGTCCCATCGAGTCTCGACTGTTCTCATCATCGTCCTCATCATCACAATGGTTGAGTGAAAACCGGTTCACTTCGTTTGGCGGTACCCAACAGTCGGCCAGACAATTCAAGTGATACTGTATATGCTCCTCTGCATCCTTCTCGGGAAACTTGTTGTCTTTGCACTTCTCCCACAGACACTCTCGGATCTTGGTCTCTTCTTTCGTTTTGGGCTTGTTCTCGGACGATCGAATCGAGATGGTTTTGGCGTACTTGCGGCACAAATGGCGTACAATTTTTTGAGGCCTATTCACCAGTAACGAGGGCATTTCAGTGGGATTTTTACATCTCATGTCAAGTTTCTTGTATCTTCGATCTAGTTTGCGTGGCACACCACCGGGCGTAATCAGAAGACTACCAATTTGTTCCGGAATCTTAGATGTCAACTGTAACTCCATGGATTGACTTCGACTTTCACTAGGTCTCCCAGGGAATTTTGACTTATGACCATTGTCTTGCTTCGTTTCACTGTCGGAGTTTTCTTTGTGTTTTCTCCTACTTTCCCTTCTTCCTTTTTCGGGCGGAGGCGGTGGTGGTTCGAAAAACTTAAGAATACTTTCTTCAAGCCCAATATCACTCAATACTGTACATTCGAGTGGACTAATAATTTCAAAAAAATCGATTAAAAATGCTGAAACAAAGAAAAGAAAATTTAGATTTACTTGTTTGAACTCGTTTGGCGAATGTGCTCCGTACTACCTTCGTTGAATACTTCCTCTTCGAGCCCAACGGTTGCTGGTGAGACGCCGCAGTCAGTTTCATCATCTTCGTCACTGGCCGACTTGTCATCGCTGGCCACACTATTGAAGCCAGAATCGGGCGAGTCGGGAGAGTGCTCCGAGGTGGAACAGTGCACCTCATTCGAATCATAACCATGACCAAATGAAGGCTGAAAATCGATACCATGAGTAGTCCAGTTATCTTGAAGATTAACACTGTCGATATTGACCATAATCGAATTATCATCCACATCCATATCGGTAAACTCGTGGTGGTTGGCAGTGAGGTAGTGGGGCACTGTTCTCGAAGTGCTCGGCTGGAGATGTTCCAGTGGAACATGCTGCATCAAATCAGATCTGCCACAACAAAACAAATCAGTTAGTCAAGAGTCAGTCAGGTGGTATCAGGGATGTCTTTTTTTAGTGAGAGAGAGAGAGATGGACAAACAATGTTTATCACAAGAAGAGACACTCACAGAGCCATGATGCAGTAGCGAACAGATCAGCTCATTATTGAAATAGTATATAATAATAATAATAATATCAACAAGGAAGTGGAAGACGCCCAAGTGGCATGATGCTGGCAGTGTACAAGGTGAGAGGACAACTTGACCCGAGTCCTCGCACCCAAACCGAGGGCACGCGAGTTGCCAGTGGGTGCGAGGTAGGTCGGTTGCGGCCCAGTGTGGTCAGTGGGGGTTAGCAAAAGTTCGTTGGATTGCTGCAGGCCATGGCAGTGTGGTGCGCGGTAAGATAGAAGTGGCCAAGCAGAACAAATTAACATTTGGCCCACTCAAAGACCTTTAACCAGGAGAGAGAAAGAGCGAGAGCAGGAGTTGAGCAGGGAAAATCAAGACGTGTTGGCTTTGCGTGGCCTCATGCTGGGTAATTTCACTACGCAGGCAGCCAAAACAAATGCTAAGTTGGGGGCCCAGGGGAAGCCAAGCTGGCGCGGGTGGGCAGCCATTGGGCCCGAGCCTATTTGCCAGAGAGCAAAGTGGAAGCGCGCACCAAGCGGGGAGTGGGCTGGCTGCTCGGTTGGCACTCGGCACTGGCGCACCAGCTAGTTGCGAAAAGTGAGAGCTTCGCTTGCGAGTTTCGGTTGTTCTGCCATCCGTCCGCAGCGAGCAGCCAGCATTACCGCTACTACCCCAGCCACCACTGCGAGAAAGAGAGATAAGCGCGGTCACGTCATGCGTGGACACGAGGAGGGGTCGAGGGGGAAAGGATCCTTTCGCAGTGCGGTGCGCGCCTGCCCGGGGCACCGTGGCGGGTCAGCGCGCACTCCAAGTGCGAGAGAGCTAGTCGAGCCACCACCGATTCCAAACTAAGGCCTCAATGAGACACACACAGCTGGCAGACACACCAAACACAGCTGAGTGTATCCCAGTGGCACCCTTTAATGAGTCAGAACCTCTCCCATAGCTGTCCGCCGACTCGCATCAATCCTCATAAGGTTTCTTTTACACTGGTATGGAACTTTCCGATCGCCACAAAACTGTAACTTCAGCATCATCATGTGGATATAATTGACAAGGAACTCTGTAGAAAGCAATAAAGAACTTATGATCAAGTGCGCGACACCTCTATCGGTGCGAATTGAAAAGCCAAAGTGTAGTTGAGGTAGATATACTGTGAGACGGAAGCCACTCCGGCTAGTGATGGACAAGGTCGATGGCGGGTAGCGCCACTCACTAGTGGACAATCGGCAAATGCTCGCGCCGGCCGCAAGTAATGAGGCAGGCACGCCACACAGACCAGTGTGGCTCGCTCAACCATGCCAACTCCCCCCAATCACCATCATCTCATCGTTATAACTTGACAATGACCTTGAGAAGTGAAAGGTCATCATCAGACAGAAGCAAGGTAAAAGGTGATGCCCAAAGAGATGCTGACACCTCTCAACATGCGATTGGGGCATCGCACTGGCGTACCAGTTCAGCCAGCAGGTCTGATCGACGATGCTTGGTCATTGACCGAGGTCTACGGCAAAGAGGCCACCAGCATGACACAGTCTTGGCGCGTCTCTAGGCGCGACCCGAGCACGCTGTGCTATCCCACCACTGGTGGCAATTCGAGCAGAACCACGACACCATGTCATAACAACCAGAGTAGCATTGCGCGGCGATACCAACCTATCATTTTGGCAACAGTTACGCAAGCCACAGAGGCAACTTCTGTGTTTGGGATTTATATAGACAACGACGAGTGCATGAGAGGCGCCCTGGGGTCGCGCGACATCGATCACTCACAGGGCATCGAGTGCTGCGCATTGGCCACACCGCGCATTCTTAGTCAAATCGAGAGGCAAAATTGTACAACCCATCCCCCTTCAAAACAGACGGTCGCGAGAGGCAGCAAGAGAGGATAAAGTGAACAACCTGAGACAGGAAAGAGAGTGGCACTGACTGTAGCCGATCAACTATCCGTGGTCGGGCAATTGGGATGCTCGCTCTCACACCACTCTCTGGCAGAGAGTTGCCCACCGCATCACTCACACTGTGATGCGCGTGTCGAGTTTGCTGTGAGTGGAACGTTTGCGCGCAGACAACTTTCACTCAAGATGCGACCAGCGCCACCATGCGAGCTTTCTTGATGCGATATTTGAATTAAAGGGCGCCAAAAGTAAGCTACTTAGAAAGGACATTGGGCAGAGATATAAACAGATCTTCACAGTTCTATCATCTCATGAGCAAAGCATTGGCAAGTGAAGTGGATCATGTTTCGCACCGAACAGATAGCCCATTTTGCAAGAGCACTGCATCAGCACTACTAACTCGTCACCAGACGGCAACGGTGCCACAGGGCGGCGTTGCTGGCTGAGGAGGGCGTGTTTCGGCGCTAACACTCTAAACACGTTGGTGGGCATCTACTAACACTAGCTACTGATCGAATCGGGCCTTGTCAGAGCCATGATTTAGTGAGAATAATATAAACGTCTCACTGGTTACTGCAGTGCTGGAACCAGACAAAGCATGCACACGTGCCAGACCAAACAAATTCATAATCTACGAGACTGACTCCCTGACAACGAGGCGAGTACCATCGTCTCAACGCGCAATCCCATCGAATGGGCACGCGCTCGTTCCCATCCACTCTGACCCGACCATGCTAGTGTGTGTGTGTATGTAAACGAAAGTGACTCAGCCGCGACAAGTGGTGCAAATGGAGAGAAGTGATCGGTGCATGAGACCAACTAAGTGACGAGCCGGATGGAATCGACACAAGGCAAAGTGCCACTTCGGAGCCAAATCGAGAGGTTCGAAAGTAAACACAGTGCATAGCGTCATCGTGGATGCCGAGGTCCGGCCGATAAAGGAGGTCACTACACTACAGGCCAAATCCATATGTTCATCGGTACCCAATGGCTAGTCATTCTCATCAATCAAACCATGCACAGATACTGTGAGTGAGAATGACACGATGGCTCAAGTGACCCACTTGGAGCATGCACCATGACACGCAACAAACACTAATTGGCCTGGAAAGCAAAGCCAACACGAGTCGGTGTGTATTGGTGGATCAACTACAATCAGCGAGTCTTGGAGTGATGTCACCCCACATCACCTTTGCAATACAATCATCGCCATCAGAGTCAATAGACAAACAATGGTGGAGCAAATATAGAAGAGAGTATGTCGATTATCGGCCACAAGGATTGCTGACTCGACAATCCGACGAGTGCCACAAGAGGCTAATTACAACCAGTGCCATTTTGGGTAATGAAGGGAGAGAGGGGATTTGGAATCCAGACTTGAAGTACTCGAAGGAAAGAATGCCATGGATTACCAATGACCGAAACGAGAATCGGATGAGTGACTGTTCATACTCCGGATGGAGAAACCGAGTGACTGAGTGTGAGTCCGACTGAGATATTGCTCCGCGTGTGTGTAGCATCAATGACGACGGATGGCGGCAACCAGTCGCCGGTCGCCCAAACCTATCTAACCGACCACACTGGGACAGCAGCAGCTGTAATTAACGATCGTAAATATCTGGCGGAGAGCAAAGACAGTGGCGCGAGATGGAAGATAGTCGCGCCACCGGCTGGCCAGTCATTCAAAGGCATATATGTATGTATGTGTGGTGTGTGTGCGCCGTCGAGACCATTCCCGGTTTTATGGCAACGATGACCCTAGACGGGCACGGCGCCATTTAAATTGCTTACATATCGTCATCAGAGGGTTAATTCATTCAGAGTATCACACTTCAATCCACACCAGGACCAGAAGGGTCAGGGACAAAGAGGGGGAAGAATCACAATCTCTTTCCGATAAGACCTGAGGGTAGAGTGTGAGTCTGTCTGTCTGCACGCCATCTGAATGATGACTATTTAAAATACCACTATTTTCGAAGTGTATGTGAGTTGGTTTGGTGCGACGAGCAAAGAACACTTTTGGACGCGACATACACATGAGATGTGTCACCCGAGTGCCATGCTTGCCCTCCCAGTCGACACACACACTCCGAGTTGGTGTGTGTGTAAGTGTGTTTGCATTGTGTTGCGATTGTCTCTTGGAGAGAGAGAAAGAGAGAGATCTTTACAGTTGTGTATATGCGAGAAATCGGAATTGGGGGAAAAGGGGATCTTATCTCGAAAAAAAGAAAGCAAAGGAGGAAGGGAAAAAACCAACAATGCTATTGGGCAATTGATTAGGGTCAGACGACGCCACGTACCTTATTGGATCACTAGTAAAGAGGTTTGTGCTTCCTTGCACTCCACTACTCCAGCCATGGAATGGAAATTTTGTACTTGGGTCACATGGATTGGTAAAAAGCACACCCTCGTCCTCATCGTCCGAGATGGTGATCACGTTCATTTGGTCTTCGTAGAGCTCCATTCTTGTGTTGAGAGAGTATATTGTTGGTTAATTGGTTGGTGCAAAGGCCACTAGAGAGTGGTGAGTCTGGACACCGCACACAGCTGGTGTGACGGTGGGCGATGGCAGTGCTCCACAGGATGGGGACTATCACTTTTGCCGCTTCTGACGATTAGATAGCCTCGGCCAGAGAGCGCACCAGAGATCAAGACATGACTCGTGTTGCGAGAATTGCCTTGATGTGTGAATGAATGAAATTGAAAGAGCGAGAGAAAGAGAGAAAGGCAGTGGGAAAAGCGACGAACGTCGGGTGGCAGTGAGCGGTGTGTGTGACAAGAGCGGCTTGGAAGATCGACTCGAATATGAACTTTCAAAGGAGAGAGAGAGAGAGAGAGTCACGTGGGACAACAGGTTCTCTTTATGACAAGACCAGATGATGAGATGAGATGGGTGAACCAGATTCGGGTGAGAAGGTTGAGAACAGAAATTGGGTTTCGAGGGGTATCAACCAAACCGAGGGTGCTATGGCCCGACCGACCGCGTTGCTGGCAGTGTCAAGAGAGAGACGGTGTGGTGGTGTGCTGGTGGCAGAGGTAGTTTGGGGCAGTTTGCAGTGGGCAGAGAGAGAGAGAGGAGTGCAGTGATCGGCCTCTCGGTCTCTGACGGTGCTCTGGGTGAGAGGACAAAGCGCACTACCCGAGCCACCGGGAGACGAGAGGCAGGGAGAGAGAGAAAGAGAGAGAGCAACAGCGAGGCTCGATCTCTCTCATCAGCTCTCAGGCAGCTGGTGGCGGCGGGGGGAAGGAGGATTCACCCCTAAGGATCGTAACCGGTTAGTGGGGAGGCGTGGTCTCTATTTTATAAACCATAGTAATTATACTAACTTTAACACCAAACCACACCCTTTTGCTGTGAGGTTTAGGTTCCCACAACACGGGGTGCCGCTTCTGCCCGGATGCAGGGGTGTTGACCACATTTGCACTGTGGCACATGCGCAGTGCGACTCTTAAAACAGACGATCACGTCGGCCATAGGGCGAGCAGTGGCACTGGGAGAGAGAGAGAGAGTGTGGTGTGGGGTGGGTTGCGCAGATGTGTCTGGGTCAAAGGTCACTTTGGAGAGGCCGACCTTCCAGCTCGAGTAGTGGCACACACACACCAGGGAGAAAACTCTACTTTAAGTCTACTATAGAGGGTGCCACTCTCGCAGTATCTCTCTTCTCATTCTAAAAGTCTCTCTCTCTCTCTCTCTCTCTCTTACTAGTTCTCACAATGTATACACGCCAAGTTTTGCCAACCAAACTATGAAGCCCAACTCATCAGAGGGTAGGAGAAAAAGAGGCAGATTCATCGTAGATTTAAAAGCTTTGCCCCGAGTGTGTGGACAACCCTCCTCGTCTTTCACCTCTCTTTCCCCCCTCTCTCTCCTCTTTCATCGCTCTTTCCCCCTCTCTCTATCTCTATCTCTCTCTCCTCTCCTCTCTCTCTACTTCCACCTTTCCTTCTCTTTAATTCTTACTCTCTCCCACTTACTCCATTTCTCATTCACTCTCTCTTTCCCTCTCTCTCTCTCCCTCTCTCTCTCACTCTCTCTCTCACTCTCTCTCTGTCACATTCTCTCTCTCTCTCCCAATTCCAAGTGCCCCACCATCACCCAGACGGCATGTTTAAATCTCCTACCCATTGTATTATTACTGTGTATATATACAATGCATTGTATATATATATCTATTATAAATATATAATATATATATCAACCGATATATGTAGTAGTAGTAGTAGTAGTCTATGTCAATGATGCAAAGGTCCCGACAAACAATGTAAACTATGCCATATGGGCCATAAAAATAAACTTGGACCTTGCTGGCTTCTCTCTCTCTCTCTCTCTCTCTCTCTCTCTCTCTCTCTCTCTCTCTGAATGTGTGCCATCTATCTCGAACCAATCTAATCATCTCTCTCTCGTATTACTATACTACTCTTTGATTTGATTTCGATTGATAATTATTATAAGTTACATATCGAAGCATTAATAATAATAATGAATGCAATAGTAATGAATGTTGAACTATTGATGTTTTTGTTGTGATGCGAAAAGATACGAGAGAGAGGAGTAATACAAGCTAGTTAGCCTAATTTATGAGGTGGGACGTGAGTGTGATTCCATGGAAATATAGTGGGGAAATGGAAAGTTTGGGAGGTGAATGCTTGAATGAGAGGGTGAGGAGAGTGTGTGTGAATGAATGAAAGAGAGAGAGAGAGAGAGATATTTAGGGAGAACTTTAAACTTTGCACTCTACAAGCACACCAAAATGTTTTCCCGTTTTGTTTTGAATTCAAGCGAACCTTGACGCAAGTTAATGAGGAAGTGGAAAAAATGTATTTTAAATTTTTTAAAATAAACTCATTTGAATTCAACGTTGAGTGAGGGAAGGAAGCTTTGAGTGAGTACAAGAGAACAAAATCAATCGTTCTATTATTATTACTTTTATTATTATTATTGATCATATACTTGGGTTGCGCGAGTTTTGAAAATTATGGATTTTTGTAGATATGTTAGAAAAACCTCGTTCTAGATATATAAGTAGAATAGAGAGAGAGAGAGAGAGAGAGAGAGAGAGAGAGAGAGAGAGAGAGCTATGAGAAAGTGATAAGAATGAGAGTAAACATAATTAAAAGATAGAGAGATCTACTTTACCTTCTACACGATAGAGTAATAGAAAGAGAGGGA
>WURS02084869.1:0-10104 GCA_011762765.2 Rhinocypha anisoptera
AAGGGAAGACGTGGAGGTTAAGGGCGATAGGGGTTGGGGGGAGAGAGGGGACCGGGCGGGGAGGTATGTAAGGAAAGAGGGGGGACGTTTGAAGGGGGGGTGACGCAGAAGGGGGGAAGGAATGTCCCCGAGGGGTGAGGAAGTTGTCGGAGGGGGAGGGCGTGGTCGAGGTGAGGGCAGGAGAACGTGACGGAAATGCAGCGAAGCCAGACGTGAGCTCGGTAAATGAACTCCGCACCGGCGACGAAATACACCTCTTTCCCCCGTCGAAATCCACACACACAAACACACACACACAACAACCCCGACGCCCACACGCTGCTCACCTCGTCCCCTCACCTCCACGAGATACCTAGTAACGCAATCCATGCCACTTTTGGATTCTCCCTCTCCGTTTTTTTCCTCTCTCCCCAAATTCCCTCCCTCGCGCGTTTCCGTCTTTGTCAGACTATGTAGTAGGCAGACGCGGTGATTTTGGTGATTTTGTTGGAGTCCTCGTGTATCGCAGCATCCTTGCAGTGGGCAATTACTACCAGAGATACTTCGGTACCATTCCAGCGCTGAGGTGTAATATTTCACATCATCTATAGTCTGGCCTCACTCATATGACATTTGGAAAATTACTGGCGTGAGTAACGCATCCTGAATTCAGAAAAATGTCTTCTCTCTTCCCCAATCACCTGAAAATAATGACCATATTAATTTTAATGAGGTTATTGATTTTTTCACTATACGTTATCATTTCTATTGAATGCCCTTTCATTTAACATTTTGCCTACGTTACTTGTATACGGAGCTCATAATACTTTAGAGTGTTCTTCATCAATGCAATGCTTTTATTTTAATTCATCAGAAGTTCCATACTAACTACTGTTGGTTTAGTAAACTCAATTTATGTCTTAACTATTCCATTCCCACCGTAGTGAATTTATGTTTTGTTCTACGATTCAATTCCATATCGATAAGTCGTACTTAGCATCAAATATAATATTTGAGTTTGAAAATCATCTAAAGCGACAAATCCTTTAGTTAAAAAATTCACGAAATGTATCGAATAGGAAATAATCGGAGGAATACTCTAAATACTGAAAATTGTGTGTCAGATGCTAGTAAAGTGGCATATGTTTGATAAATTCGGAAATAGGGGGTAACAGGGACAGTGAAAGATAGCTATGTGATTCAGGATGCTTTCAAATAAATTTACGCAAGACACTTTGGCTTAACTCTTGAAAGAACTTATATGAAAAAGATAGCGAGAACGAAGGATTGTACGTTTTGAGACTTCACTCATCAACACTTTTCCATGTATACAAACTGCTACTGGTTTTACATGGGTTATTATGAGTGATATTATTCCCGATGAATGATCAATTTTCAAAGTACAAAGTTTAAAATATACAAATGTCGGAATGAGACCTGGAAAAGTAGTAAAAAATGTTTAAATCATTTATTCATCAGTAAATTGGTAATCTGCAAAATAGACTAAGCGATTGGGGAGATACAACCAATCCTTTCATTACCTATATAAACTCCGTTCAATTTTATTAAAAATGTGGAATACATAAACTTATAATAATAAAAATAATTTATCGTTAGATACCAGCATAAATTTAATCCAGTCATTATTAAAAAAAGAAATTATTGTTTTTTTTCATATTAAAAAAATCCTTGATTTTTGAACGAATGACGTTGTATCCTTATTTTTAATTATAGATATGCTTTGATTAAAGCAGTCCTTGTTGCAGAAAGCATTCAAATACTTTTGTTGATTTGCGTTAGTGAAAATGTAATTAACGGTAATGTGAAACTAATTAGAAATATGAGAGTGGCTGTGTCAATTTTTTTCATAATTTGAGGCACAAATGTACATAAGTGCCACTTCGTCATGTCGAGACGTATTCAGTTATTTTCTCGCCGTTCGTAATTTTTAACATTCAGTTATATGAATATATATAAATCTATCTTCTGAAGACATACATTTTTGCGTGAGTACATATCACTTTGTTAAGGCCAGTCTTAAAATCAATAATCAATAATATTTGTGAATGCAGAAATGGCTTCATTTAAATGATACATTTCTTTTAAATGATATGATATATAAATGATAATTTATATGTTAAACTAAATGATATAATAATTAAATAGAAATTTCATTATTTATATTATATAGTAAAAGTTACTATCCATAGGTACAGAAGTTTGATAATTTTTTTTCATGTTCAGACTCTGTCATTCTTCATACCATTTCAAGTTCTCCTGAGCCACAGGCTCGTCAGGAGGTTCTTGAATGTAAATTTCATGAATGACGAAACACAAACATCCATGCCCTAAGTTGAGAAAAACCCACCTAGTCGGGATTCGAACCCGCGACCTCCGGGTTGGCAGACGAGGACGTTACCCCGCCTCCACCGAGGCCGGCTTAACATTTAATGCTATGGGTTAAGGGACTTAAGGTATTTTAATACTTCCATATTTGAATTCCAATTTTCTCTTTTATTTTGATGTGTTCCAAATATTTTATTCCCAAGGAATACGTATACAGTTTTGTGTAATAACTTAGGAAATTTGGTCTATAATTTTGCGTATAGAAAAATTATAGACAAAATTATGATTACAAATTCTACGAGTTACAGGATAATACAACGGAACATTTGGCGAGTATCTGTATTCATGTAGATTCATTCACTAGATGGAGGTGACATAATTTTCTTTACAACCAGGAGAATGAAGATTAGTCCATTACACCTTAACATGGCTTCAAAAGCGGAAGTATTACGTGAGTCAAAACGGTAGTAGCACAAAGAGACCTTTTGAATTACTGAAGGAAATTCCTTTTTGACGATAGCAGAGGAATTTATAGGTTTTCTTATGATTTTTGTACGCGTAAAGGCCAACTATCTTTTAATAATCGTAGTGGCATAGTAGTATTTCTGTTTATAGGACGCTTCGAGGGCTATGGTCATTTAGCACCTCTTCAAATCATAGAGAAAACCCTTATTGACTTAATAATCGTCCATCCACCTATTAGTTGCATGCATGGGCGTTCTAAGATTTTAAGTACCTGTTTTGAATTGATGAAGGAAAATATTTGTCCATTTGGACGGGACAAATAATTCTAAGAAAATATGACTGGACGAAGTTTCAAAAGGCAAGGAAGCCATATAGTTATCAATTTATGATTTTCTGCGTCCTGCTCCACGTTGGGAAACTCTGCGTTAGGAAAAGGTGGTGATGGCGAGAAGAAGTTGGACGGATATGGATCGTCCTTTCTCCATTCACCCCGCCTCTTTGGTTCATGGAAACCCAAACCCATTCAACAATAGGACTTCTGGGCGTCGAGACTTCCTTTCCTCCTCCGGACCTCTCGCCGTCCCTCTCTGTCTCTTCCTCCACAAATTTCTGCTCTCACTTGCATTGATTTCCGCCAGCATTCACCTCCAGTGATTGGCAGATCTCCCGCCCGGTGTTCCTTGCCCTTTTCCCCTTACATAACTACCTCATTCGCCCCATTCCTCCTTACAAAACCAGCATATATGCCTCCATCTATGATCCCTCCCTCAAACTCTCGCCTTTCTTCTTTCTCTCGCTCTCTCCTTTCGCTCTCCATTGCCACCCCCAATGTCACACCCTCCCCCTGCTGTCTTCCTTCTGCCTGTGGATTTTCCCGCGAGTCTTCCGCCTCAGCGGCTCTCTCGTCTTACCTCTTTTTCCGTTCCCTACCACACCGTAACCCTCTTCCTCTCCTCTTGCTCCTTTCCTGCGCTCCACACCCTTCTTTCCATACTCCTTTCTCTTTCATCCCTTTTTTATCCATCTTCCGCCTCCCAAGCCTTTTCAAATGTTAAGAAAATGATCTTCATCTTCCCTCCCTTGTCCTTCTCCCCTACCACCTTTGCTATCTCCCTGGTCCCATTACGCTCCGACGCCCAGTTTTACTCGCATCCCTTCCTCCAAGCCCTTTGTCCTCGCGTTGATTTGTTCCCTTCCCTCCCTTCTTTTTTCCATTCGACTATTTCTCCTTTGCTTACTGCCTCGACCATTTCTCCCTCGGCGTTTTCCCACCTTCCCCCTCCCTCTCCCCTCTCACTCACTCACTCAAGTCTCTTTCCTTCACGCCCGCTTCTCCCCCGTCGTCCTCCCGGCGTTCCATCCTCTGCTCTCTCCCGAGACTTTAACGCAGTTCGACCTATCCCGTTTTATTTATTCGATTTATTTCTCACTTTTTTTCATCCACGCTGCGTAGTATTTCCCCTTCTCCCCGTATCCGTATTTCATTGCCCACCGAGGAAAGTTTTTCGCAGGGGAGAGATATTTTTTTTTAAGATGATGATTATCTAAATTGCTCTGATAACTTTGAGGCAAGACGTTGGCTCTATTTTCCTTTTTATTTTTATCCACGCTTTTGTGTTTTTATCACATTTTTTAAATTGGCTTTTTATCCAGAAGAGACTTTTTGCCCTTTTAAGAAACCAGCTCACTTACTAAGGGGTTCTATAACGCGGTGGATAAGAAAATTAATCCTCGTTTGTTTTATTTCCTCGCAACGCTTAAAAAAAGGAAAAAGATAAGGCTGTTCATCCTATTGTGTGTACTCTTGATAACATTTCGGCGGGTTGGCTTGTAATTCGTTTGTGAATTGCCGACATGTTATACCATGCAAACACCAAAAGAGATATATAATTTGGTCTGCTACAAATATTACGAAGAATTTTAATGTACCGCACTAAATTAATTTCAGATACTAATTTGTTTGCTTTGGTAAACGTGTTTTCATAATAACCTTATCGTTTTCGTCCGCTTTGATTGAATTAAGAGGAAATTATTGTTTGCGTTACCAGTAACATTTCTTCTTGAAGAGAGATTCGCTCGAATTTTTTAAAAGTTAAATTTAATATCAGTGTATTCCCTGGTTCACATGCGTGTACATGATATGCTTGAGAATCGTGAGAAAACAGTTTTATGTGATGCGTTTTAAATATTCCTGTAATGAGTTATTACGTCTATAATACATATAAATGCTGGATTTTAGTCCTAGCTTTTGATCTTAGGCAATGTAATTTACAGAAGCTGTTAGTTAATTTGCTAGTTTCTTTACTATCAGCCTAGGAGAGTTTATCTTTAATGTTGTTGTTTTAAGCTCGATCAGCACTATTATAAAGCATCTGAGATCAGAAGAAAGAATGTAAATAAATGAAGGATGAATATGGTGAATGATGAAGGAAATAGGTGGTCGGAGGAGCCTACAAAAGTAATTAATTATTACTTTATGTTCACACTATTGTTACAAATCTAGTCAGCGTTAATAGGCTCTTCAGACATAGTGGAAAGACACACGAGGATGGTAATGGAAGGGTATACGGAACATGAAGACTGGTCGTGTAATGTCTACCAAAGTTGAAATGACATTTCTGGTTACTTTTGAGGTTTACGACCATGATTATAATGCTTGGTTAAGTTTCTTATAAGAATTTCAAATCTTCTCTTTTCACTGCGGTTTGTTTCGCCAAACATGACCTCTTATGTATGATACTTAAAGAGACGTAAGAGGTTCAAAGCCTCTGAGTTAAGACATTTTCGTTAAGTAGCTAAAGATGGCATCTACAGTTAACAAGGTCTCTCCCCCCTTGCATTGTAATCAAACAATTGCTGTGGACGATGACCCTTTGCGATAATTACTGGAACGGGCTATTGTTCCTCCTTGCCCTCAAGTTCATTGTCAAACATGTTTCCGTCTCTCGTGTTCAACTGAAGAGTCCTTCCAATAAATTTTTTTTTTGCATCACTTCTCATATCCATATCCGATTCACATGAACAGTAGTTGTTACTTATACGCAGTTTCTTGTAGTTTTTGAGGGAAACTGCTCCTGAGGTGTATTCCGTTCATAATTGTTTTGATCCCTTTCTCTTCCTTGCTCTCCATTGAAAGCTGGATGAGGGGGATTACATGATGAAAATGATACCACTATTGAAGCAAAGGTGAAGGGATTCGCAAGAAATCCTTCACCATCGTAATCCTAGTACCGATATCTTAATGTGAAACAATACGCTTTGTTCAGAGCTTGGGTCATTCTCTAAAGGGATGATGCTTGTAGTGGTAATTTATTGCCTCATCTTTCTTCGGTGAAACAAAAAGGGCTTAATACTTTAGTGTAATTTTCTACTGTTATACTCTCTGTAGAATAATTTCGTCTCGTTTGAAGGAAGTGTTGTCTTCCCTGTTTATCAAATAACTATTTGGAAATCAAAAGTGATAGACACGATAGTGTTGTGAAAATAAGTAGTGATTAAAGCATGCAGATATATCCGATAGGCAGATTTTATTTACTTCATAATTAATCAACCAATTTTAAAGCGATTGCTGAATAACATAAATATATTGAATTATCTCTCATATCACCCTTTAACATTATAATACGAAATACATAGGGTCTATATATGATTCTCATTTATTTGGAATTCATTTAAACTCTGCTATTATACAATGAAATGGGACTTTACGAAAATCCAGGATTCACCTGTACGTTTGAATTAGTAAATATCCGAACAAAACTCAGATAACCCCTAAAACAATATATAGGAGGTAACTTTTAATTATTTACACAGAAAAAATATAAGACAAGACCCGTTTCGATGAAAATCGTCATCATCTGGTGATTTTATCATTAACTAATAATTGTCATCACCATATGAGGACAATTGTCACCGAAACCGGTCGTGCCATATTTTTTTCTATTGAAACACGTGAAAGTAGCTACGTTTATTTTGTTTCATTATGGGATTCCACCAGGAGGCGTCCTCCTCAGTGAATTTTAGAATACCCATATTTGAAATTAGAATTTCTGTAATTATCTGGGATAGCATGATGAAATTCGTATAGACACGTAGGATAGTAAAAAAATTGAAAATATTATTTCCTATTTCATTTGTTATATTTAACTAAATGTACACGATTCATTGCAGCTAATCTATTATAATCTGATAGAAAAGTGAACTATTTTATTCTTAGGATTATACTTTGTTTTAAAATCTAAATATTTTAAATTTTCATCTCGGTGATTAAAAATGACTGCGTCCTGGAAAATCGCAACGGGGCGTATTTATTTCGTGAATGTTCACGCCAACGCGAGAACGACGCGTCGGTTATTTCCCGCCGGGAACAAAAAGGTCATCGATCCGCGTCATTATTTCTCCGTTGGCCTTAAAATAAAGCGAGGAAAAAGGGGCACGTCGCGCATTCAAGTCTGGTCTACGGGACCACGTGGCCGTGGCGTTGATGCAGGTTTATGCCCTCCGTTCGCGCGAGCAAGTTCGCAAGCGCGATCTAACAAGAGGTTGTTAAGCTCGTGTTGTACTCCCGATCCCATATCCCAAATCCCATCTCTGCAGCCAAGCCTTCCTCCGCTGTGAACTTTAAATCTCGAGTAATCAGTATGTGGTCAAACTGATCGCTCCGAGGCGTCGCTTCCATCTTCCCAGGTGTGCACTGAACTCTCGAACTTGGTGCATGGGGCCTGCTGAAGCTTTACTACGTATATGGCATCTCATGGGGTCTTCACTGCCGGATGGATTCACAGTTATTTTGATCTGGAAGCAATAATCGAATGTGCACACTGAGCTTGAAGTGGCGAATGTGTTCAGTTCTTCCAAGGAGAATAAAGTGTAAGTTTTGGATTTATGACACAGATTTCGAAGAAATTTAAATGATCCATTTGATGTCAAAAAACCGTCTTCGAATATAATTTGTGAAAGACATCTAAATCCTTCTTAGTGTTCTGTAATCCAATAACATCCTTTTAGAAGTCTTGTTCCAAGCATTCTTTAGTCAGCATTGTACATTTTCTGTCATGTGATACGCGTAAAAGTGAATGGAAAAATTTGTTTTTTTGTGCCATAAATACTTAAGTGGTCCTTAATAAAATGAACTCTACTAAGATGATGATGAAGGATAATCTACCGATTAAGGTAGGTTTTTGATGAGAATTAACTTATGTTGGCCGCATTACATCTAACTATAATCCCTCTTCAATCCTACTTCCTACCCCCTATCATTATGTCCGATATCCCTATTCTCTTCCTACCCCTACACTGCTTCCCCAACATTCTGCCCTCTATTACAACATTTAGCAACCCATTGCCTCTGAGTACCCCTTCCATCCACCTTTCCTGTCCTTTTTGGATCTCTCACAGCAAACGCCTCTCCTCCCCTACCATTCTCAAAACTTCTTCGTTCATTTTCCTCTCTGTCCACTTCACCTTATCCATCCGTCGCCAAACCCACATCTCAAAAGCCTCCAATCTATGGTCATCATCCTTCCGCTTGGACCAGGTTTCGGATCCATATAGTGCTCTGCTCCATAATAGAGTTTTTAATAATCTTTTCTTCAAATCTTTATTTAGGGTTCCTCTCATTAACTCTTTCCTTTTCCCGAAGGCCTCTTTTGCTAATGCAATTCTTCGTCTAACATCCATGACGCTACGACCATTTTCCTCTATGATGCTTCCCAGATAAGTGAACTTTTCTACCTGTTCTAATCTATTCCCTTCTATCTTTTTATTCAGCCTAGTCTTCCTACTTCTTGAAATTATTATTAATGTTAATTTTCATCCAAAACTTCTGAAATTGGTCCTGTAAAGAATTCAACAAGGTTTGCAGTCCTAGTTCAAGGGTCTATTCTCCTTATCATAGAGTTCCTCCACGTACTCCTTCCATCTTTTCCGAATATCTTCCTGCTCTATTAGTATCTTGCCTGACTTATCTTTTATAGTAGGGATCCTGTTTCCTGTTCTATTTCCCGTCAAGCCTTTACTTTCCCGTATAATAAGCCCATTTCTCCCTGCTTCTCTAACTTTTCTATACACTCGCACTGTTCTTTCCACCATGCTTTCTTCGCCTTATTTGTCTCTCTCCCCAATTTATTGTTTGCCTCTCGGTATTTACGTCTCCCTTCCCCCGAAATTAGAGAAAATAAATAAAATAGAAAATATAAAGAAATAAATTCCTTATAATATATATACTAGTCTATTAAGCTAACCACCTCGTGAAGAATATAATAGAAGGATAAATAGAGGGGATGGCCTCGCAGGAAAGCCCGCTTTTAGAGTTTTTTTTTAGCAGAGGGGAGGAAAGTCAGCGTGGAGTAGCCATAATTATGAGGGAGTAATTAGGAACCTAGGTAGTTAACATTTAACAGGTTAGTGATAGAGTAATCATGGTAGAAGTTATAGCTGATCCAAATAACTTATCATGTTCACCTACTTCTTTTCCGTCCCTTCCTTCCCCCACGACAGCATTCCAGACACCCATTACTACCTAATGTTACCCTCCCTCGAAATGTTATTATCAAATCTTATCTATCATTTCTTCCAGCTGCTCATACATCTCATCTACTACCATACATCTATGCCATACTTCCAGCTGCTCATACACTTCTTCCTCCTGATGGCCACTCTATGGCATATATACCTAAATTAAATCTAGGTTAATTGGGATCAGCTATAACTTCTGCCATGATTACTTTATCACTAACCTGCTAAATTTCCACTACCCTCCTTCCTAATTTCTCGCTCAGAATTATGCTACTCCACGCTGACTTTCCTCCCCCCGCTATAAATTACTCTAACGCTATCACTCAATTTTACCTCACTCAACCCTAGTACATCTATTCCTACTTTCTTCATCTCGAGTTTTACGTTCTCTAACTTTCCTGATTTTAACATTGTCCTCACATTCCATGACCCTATTGAAATCATTCGTATCATCATGAGAAATGTATAAATATACATTATTTTCCACTTTTTATTTCTTGTATTCTTTTAGTCAAAAACCAAGTTTCACCACACACTGTAGCATCTTCAGGCGACTCGTCAGTCGAGTACATTAATATCCCGTAATGTAAAACATTATCAGCAATTCTCTCCCGGGATAGATCGGAGTCGAGGACCTAAACGCCTATCCTCTCCCTCCCTCCCTCCCCCTCTCTCGCCGAGGTGGCATTCGAGAGGTGGCATTGGGGGGGGGGGGGGGGCGAGGGGGCGAAGTTTCCCGAGCCCCTGCACCATCGTGCTAATAAACATGTTCGACCGAAACAGGAGGGAGAGGGGGGG
>WURS02084880.1:0-10104 GCA_011762765.2 Rhinocypha anisoptera
ACGAAATCAAAAATGTTGCTGGCGACAGTGATTCGAAGGATAAACTGAGATACTGAAGAAATTGAAAGCAAACAGTGAACGCAATCTCTGCTTAAAGAGGCAGTGCGGACGGGGACGGGCAGGGGGAGGACGAGAAAGCAGAGTACTGCGTCATGCACAGACGAGAAACGGCGGGAATGCGAAACGACGGGAGACGGAATGGGACCAGATAGGATGGAAACGGAATTGGACCACGGCGGATAATAAAGGTAGGCGAGACACATCGGCGAAATTAATCAGGCAAACCGGCTTAGAGAGTGGAGGACTAGGGTCGGTCGAGATAAGCAAGATGATAGAGATAGTGCCTGGAGGAGGCGGGGAGGGCCCGCCGGCGGGAGCCCGAAGGTGAGGGAGGCGTTGGCGAGGATGGAAGGCGTGGCGTTTCACGGCGTCCCTGAATGTTCCACCCTCCCCTCACCCTCCTATCTCCCTCTCTCTCTCTCTCTCCCCCTCCCCCGGATCTCTCTCTGTTCTTCACCCCGAGTGGCCCCGCCCCATGGCCCCATTTACCCTCCCTCTTCCATCCCTTTCTGTCTCCGTGGTTACTTTTCTCTCTGCCTCTTTCTGCTCGGTCTCCTTCCCCTCTTTCTCTCTTTCTCATTCTCTCTCTCTTTATCTCCTCCACTCTCCGCCATCCTCTATCTAATCCCTCGCTGGATCATCCTGAATAATCCACTTCTCTCTCTCCTCTATCTCTCTCTCTGTCTCCCTTCCTCACATTAGTGGAGTGGTATAAACCGTTTAGGTTTCCCGCATTCTATGAATGGCTAACGTAAGCCCCGGAAAAAGGCTTTGTCCACTCTTTTTATTTTGGCTAACTTTCTTTTTTCTGCCTTCCAAGGAAGAGATGGGGAGTGGCTCACTCTCTCTCTCTCTTTTAGACTGACTTACCTCGGAATATCTCGAGTTTCCCACGTCTCACTGGATCGTTGAGAGATTCTTTCGCCCTCATTGAAGAATGCGCGCGGAAGTGTTATATTCACCTTCAGTCTTCTGATTATTTTTATCCTTTGCCGTTTTTCATATCCGATTTACTCAAGTGGTATTTTTAATTTTAAAAAACTTTCTAATTTGAAGAATTAAATGTCCATATATATGTGGAAAAGGCAAATACAACGGTTCATGCATACCATTTATTCCAACTCCGTTTCAAGTGAATGGGCGTGCATTCGATACATATTGATGGTTCCCTTCCCCTCGATTTTTCCCCTTATAAATCCATACCCATATACGCAATAATATACGGTAATTTTTTCTTCGTGAGATTATTTTCAGGAAAGAGTTTATTTATGTGTCAAAATTTCAATATATTCTTTCAAAAAGCAAGTTATTTAACTCTTGAGTAAGCGGGATAGTAAATGTACAGTTTTGTGAATGTACAGTGTGGCATGATTTTTCCGCGTGTACAGTTTAATAGCGTTTGTTAGAGGTTAGAACCTTTGGCTCAAAAGTTCGACTCTTCCATAGAGTTCATTTTTTTAATATTTTTAATCTTATTACCACCCTGCTTATCACAATCTGTACACGAAATATGGCCTATCTCCCTACATGTTGACATGCCAATGCTGCAAATTTTTTTTCCATTTTTTTATGTTTAAGGGTCCATTTCCTTGCAGTAACGACTGAATGAAAGTCATGTAATTGTACATGTTGCTGTTCTTGTTTTCTAGGATAGGCTATCCTTTATACAGCATAACTACGCTTAGCCGAACTTCTCCAAAGTCCATGATTATGTAGAAAATAGGTCTCCAAACTCCTCTTCCTGAGAATATAGGAACAGATCCCCTCATTTTCTTTGCTCGTCAAATTTTAATGGATAAAGCTAGACGCAAAGTAAAACATAGGATGAGTTTACCTCCATTAGAACTATTTAGAAACACAAAAATTTCACGTAAAAGTCGAGGAACTTTCGAATGGCGACGCTGCTATACTCGTGAATAACACCTTCCATCCTCATCTTTAGGAAGTAAAAAAAATTCGACCGAGAAAAATCTCCATTCCATTTTCTGGGTCTTACTTCTCTCTCTTTCCCTTCCGGGAGAATAAAGGAAGCGAAAATGATTGCATGAGTGAGAAGATAAGGAATAAAAGTGGAAGGGAACGTTCCGAGTCCCACTGGAGAGGAAGAAAAAGTCTCAGACCGTTAGGAGTTTTTTTCGATTACAGTGTCATCTGTATTCCAATACATAGGGAGCCCAAAATGTTGTTTTCCACCACCTTCATGCAAAAAAGTTTGGATCACCAGATTTTGGAAACGATTTCAATGCGGTTACTGAGTAGATAAGGATTTTGGAAAAGAGAATGAAATAAATATCTTCCGTCAGTTCGGTGGGATTTTTAAGGGAACGAAACGTCACAGAGGAAATAATAAATGGTATAACTGCTTCAGTTTAAATCACAGAAAGGAATATTTATGGCTACATTTCTCTTAAAAATTTATTAAAAATCCTGACCATTAAGTATCATTGAACTTCACTTGTAAATCACAATTGCATTTATGTAAAGAATAGCATTCGTGCTTCAAAACATTCAATTTAATGCACAATTTTTTTACATTATAATAATATGATTCTTCTGTAAATTTTTCATATTCACCCTATAAATAAATATCGCAGTTGAGTATATTATGCGTTACATGTGGGTATCTTATTTCTTTATTAATTATTCGACTTCTTATCACTACGTTTCTTTCCGATTTTGATACATTTTTTTATGACTACCTTTCTCTAAATATTCACGACATAATTCTCCTTTCCTTTCCTCCATTTTAAGCTTCACTTTCAATCTGTACTGTTACAAATTCAGTATATTTTGACAACAGTTTATTTGTTTCTATTTTTATTGAATGCATGAGATTTATTTACCATATTGATGGCAAATACCCATGAAGAAAAGATTTGATAAAATAGTAAACTTAAGTTACATGAAGTATCCCGTAAAGTATTTAATTTACACGTTAAACTTTTCATTCCTGGTGGTAAAATAAATACTATATATGTATCAGTGAGAGATAAAATACCCCAAGAAAAACATTTATTAGATAGACTGTTACCATAACCCACCATTCTTGAATGATAGGCTATGGTATGTTAAGATATAAATTAATTCTCTTCATCAAATTGCGCATTATTATTATTTCCTACAATATAAGACATTTTGGAATATAATTCTCATTTATTACACTAAGCTACTACAACCAAGAAGTGTGTGAGTCAAAAATGGAATAAGCCTCTTAATATTGGATAAAATTTAATAATCTACAGCCTCAAAGTTAGACTTAAGCAATAATTCTTGCCCGTAGAAATTTCTTGGAATGAAATGATTAACTTTTAATTAATTTTGCATAATTACTTGCCGGAAATGGTCTTGTGACGTTTAATTTCCAGTAAAACAAACTGCATTTCATCACTCCCTCGTGTAGACTACAGTCGGGGGTAAACTATATTACCTTGCAGCGTAGGCGAATCGTTGAATAAGCTGTACGGGGTTAATTCCATATTTATGAGAGAGATTATTAATTAATAGGGTGGCGAGTATGAATGCAAAAACGAGAAACTCGCAAAAACTCGAGCTGCAATGATCAACATCTCCTCCGGAAAATTACTGAAGTTTCGCGGCAGCGGCGTACCGCCGAAGATTTATAAGTGGAAGAAAGAATTTTGCGGCGTGAGACAATGGCAGAAGAGATGTAATTAGGAAGGAAAGTTTTTGAGAGACGGCGGAAAATTAAGGGAAGAGGTAGAGGAGGTAGGAAGAGATCGAGGGCAAGGACGCGCAAGGTTGAAGGACGAATGAAGGGGAAAAGGGCGACAGAGAGGCACGTGGGGGCCCATGGGAAAGTGGGGAGGAGGTGGGGGAGGGGGGGCAGAGAGAGAGAGAGAGGAAGTGATGGGGAGAAAGGGAGAGAAGGGGAAGGAGGGGTGTCAGGGAGAAGGACGAAGGGAGGGAGAGGGGAGGGTGAGGAGAGAGCACACTAATGACAAGGGTGGCCCCCATGCAGGGCAGAAAAAAGTAGGTCAAAGGGTGGAAAAGGCGGGTGAGGAAAGGGTTCGCAGGGTTTTCGGTGGAGCTACGTGGTGTGGGAGGAATGACAACAACATAAGAGCGCAGCTCGTACGGAAGGGAAGAGAGGAACTTTATTCCCGGGCGAGGAAAATGGAGGGAAAGGAAAAAAGGAGAGAGAGGGAAAAAATCCATCCGAACGACTGGGGAAAGGGGAGGGGAAGGATTGAAACGAGGAGGAGACGAGGACAAAGAGGAGGAGAGATGGGAGGGCCGGGGGTGAAATAAGGTCACGCGAAGGGTACAGCGATTCCTGGGTGTTTGAGGAGGATATATTGGTTGGAGAGATATAGGTGGTGCGAGGCGACCTGACGCGACAACGATTCCCTTTCACCATTGGGAAAACACATTACATCAAAGTACACAAGCAACTTGAGAAAAGCACTTAAAGAACTCGTATGTGGTCAGACCTATCATTGTAGAAAAATAAATAGATAAATAAAAATTGTTAGTTAAAATATATTTCCTTCAGTGTGGTTATCAAAAGACGATTAATTCTTTTTATAGTTAACAATACTATTATTTTTTAACATACGAGTATGTATAACTGGTCCACAAGGGGGAATAACTGGACTATCTACTTTTACAGATGGAGACCAGCAGTCAAATCAAAGGTAAAAGAATGCTAAATGCTAACGGATATCGTACCTCACTTGCATTGGGACATGATACATGTCAGACTTTTACCGTGGTATTGAGTTCAAGTACTAAATACTGTCCGGCAGAAGCTCATTTCACTTAATCTCCTTAAAGTAAAAATTATTGTCATGCTAGAAGATCACTTCTCTTTATAAACCACTCTCCTTTGTTCTAATTAATTTATTTTATGCTCATTTTCCCTAAGTCAACTCATATAGGGTATCTATCTTGAGTAAATATTAAAATAAGTTAATAACCTGTGTAAATAGATATTAAAATCTTCGACGAAAAGGACGGATTTTCCCAACTGGCAGAACAAGAAAAGAGACTTATATGTTGACGATAGGGGCAATATCAGAGGTTGGAATAAGATTTGGAAGGCAAAAAACTGTAATTATCCCACCCATTATCGAAAATTATTTAATTTTGTTGTTTTTGTTTTGACCATTGGCTTTTGCCAATTGAGTTAGAACCTCAACCACCTCCTCCCTCCCTCGAGCCTCTTCGCCATTTGCCATGGACCTTTACTTTTTCATTACCGAGTCTTCGCGTCACATTCTCGGCGTTGGAAGTATGGATGGATAATCTATAGATATCGAAATAAATCCTCAGATTACAAACTGAATCCTAATGGAGCAAAATATTCCTCATAAATTCTTTTGCTTGCTCTATTCATTATTTCTCGCTGAACAATTTTCAAATCGTAGGATATATCCCATCAGACCTCCAAAAGATTTTGTTTCACATTAATTCTCTTAATATCGCTGTAATAAATTTAAATATTCGGTTACACTTTTATTTTTTCCACGCAATTTTAAAGACAACCCTATAGGAAATTGAGGGTCGTTAAATGTTACAATCACAGAAAAGATACAAAATATTCATAAAAAATTTGCATTGATTACGGCTTAAAATGGATGCGCAAAAATATTCTTAAGCAGTAAATTAATGTTTAAAATTTGGTTGGACAAGAATTATGTACTTCAAATTTTGGACCTGAGTATTAAATAAATTATTAATAGAATAGAGGGTAAAACCAACATGAAGCTGTACAAAGTGACTTGAAGAAGATAATACCGGTTAAGTACGACGGGTGAGATTATGCGGAGCCCCAAGTTGAAACGGTAGGAGAATTAATGGTTGGAATGCGCAAGGAATATTTCTCGTGGAGAAGATTTGTGTGGTGAATTTCGTATAACACTTAGAGAGGGATAAAATCTATAGCCGTAGTATGGTTTTTAACTTTTTTATTTGTTTGTGAATGCCAAAAAATTGTTAAAATTTTTATTACGCCATGTAATTACATACTTATTTTTAATTCCACAGTCTACGTCACATATCTTAAATTCGACGTCAATTTACAGTATCCATTTTTCAGTATTATTTATGAATGAAATTTTACTATGAAATTAATTCATAATTCACGCCCTCCACTACGACACTATAACCACACATATTTAAAACTGTTAAAATAATCCAGTTCTTTTTTGTTTTTAATCCTCCTGCTACAGATATTGTGAGTACAGACAAAAATTGAATTTCTTTATTTTAAACATATAGGCTTCTATTCTTATTTTATTATTAACTTCTTATTATATTTATTCAATCTTGTTTTTCTTCCTTTTTACTTATATTCCCTTTATCCCGAGTTAGTTAATATCATTCAAGTGAGGTTTACAACTAAAGGAGAGGAACGAGCTAATTTCCTAGGGAGGGCGGATGAATCTTTCAATCCACATTCCTTGATCCGCCTAAGTGAACATAATGATTAAACAGTGATAACGGGTAAGCTACCAAAGGCTGATAATGATATTGAAGTCATTACATGCCGCAGAAGGAAGGAAGTAGACTGGTTATAAAATAAGCGGATGTGGAGTTCGTGTAAGATGGAATTCGTCCAGCATCCTGCACGAAGGTGGAGAATACTATTTGTGCTAAACGGTTAAATAGATCTTTTTAATCGTCATGGAATGGAATCTCTTTCTCATTAAGGCTTTTTTCAAACCCATTACCGTGATAAAATATATCTAATTACCTAATATATCGTCCTTTTATTAGCTATCTATAATCCCCTTATAGCGAGGAACGCCGAGATTCGAAGAAGCTTATGGAATTTTTAGCAAAATTAATTATTATGTCAAGTGTAATACTCATTCGCAATTTTTCCTCTTAATTTTGATCCGGTGAAAGGAAAATAATTTTTTAAATTGGTATAAAATCGTATATTTAAATTCAATATTCCTACTCATTGTAAAATTATAATAGCCAAAATCAAGAAAACCTACTGAGGGAAAATCCGCTGAAATTTTTAAGCAAGTGCTAGTACCGTATCGTTTTTGTATATCTAAGCGTATTTTTTATTACTTCATGATTACGCATATGTTCTTTGATCATGGTCAAAGCCAAATTTTTACTAGTAACTATTTTCTCTGTCGTTAAACATTTATGTCTAACAGAATAACATTAAGGATGAATAAATTGTCATAGAGGTACCTGAAGATTGTACCATTACGCTGATATTGCATAGTTCAACCTCAATCGATTTGGTAGAAAATGCAGTGTTCATCATTATTAAAATAAAAAAATATATTTATCATTTTTAAAAATTATTTATGAATTTTATACAAATATATTTATAAAATTAATTTATCATTTATCTTTGTCTGATGCTAAAACAGAAGGAAAGATATCCATTTTACACCATATACCTATGGGACACATTCTTCATTTTAACTAACCTATGGAAAGTCCGTACTTCTAAGTTTGGCATAGAGGAAGATTCATTCACTAATTTTCAAAGGGCATTTCCAAAAATCAACGAAGAGGTTAATCCCACGCTATGGTTTACCACATGAAAAGGGTACGACCTATGCTCAACCGAACGATTTATGAATATTTTTTTTCCTGAACTGAAAGATTAATTTTTCTTTTCCTATTTTTCTAAGATAATTTTGAACATAGAAAACCCTAATTGGGTTGAGGGAAAGCTGAAATCTGTATTGAACTTCTTTCAAAGTAGGAGAAGCAAGCAGCATTAGGAGGGAACATATTAATGAAAATGTAAAAAATCGAATAAATCCAATCACCGAATTATTTTACTTACAGAATCTGTTGAAGCATTAATTTATATAATTCACCGCCCCAACCTCCTCTCAGATTCATTTCCATTTTTTTTAATCCTTTCAGATTGAACAACGTAAAACTCCTTTCTGCTCTGTCGTGAATCACCAAGCCGTAGACAGTCCCGTAATTACTTCCGAGTTCATTGACCTCACATCAAACCCAAAAGTTCGGAAAAATAGTAAAGTTTTGTACGAATATCCACTCATTACTTTTCTTAAAGAAATTACTTAATAAATGCCCTCTGCACATATTATCCCACGTAAATAATATACTACCGAAAATAGATTCCAATTTAAATTCCGTCTTGGAGAACGAGAAACGTAAAAGGTATTCCCTAGGTGATCGTGAATCACAGACCAAGGGGCAGTCCTGAAACTCCTTCCGAGGTCGTTGACCCCTCCCCATAATGTGAAACTCAACGTTCCGTGTAACATTTGGGCGTATTGCTTCAAGTAAATTCTAGTGGATATTCTCGCCGCTATAACGTCTTTTTTTAATACATGCTGAATATTCTACTTAGAAAGTACAATGGTTACAAAATTTTATTAATCAACTTCTGTGGAATATATATAAAAATTGACACATCAAAAATTCAAAGAACAATTTTTAACTAACATCAGCTTAATCTTTCAAGATTTTTTTTCAATGCTGTGATATGCCTCGAAATTCGTTCCGGAAAGAAACTGCTTTTCCTGTCGTAATAATCGCACTCCGCAGCGTGAGCAGATTTTAAGCAGGAGATTCAACTTTGACCTTTTCCGGAGGACATCGGGAAAAAAATTTCCACAATACTCAGCGAAGGCGAAAAGTGTCGAGCGACGAAATTTATGTCCCCGAATTATCGAGTTTCTATGTACACTTAGGCTGACCTTGTCACCTTGGGTTAATGGCAAACGGATATCCTGTTTCTCAGCATTTATCTATACGAACGGAGGTAAAGGGGTGGAGATAGTAGAAATTCTTTCAACTATTTGTTTCACTTTGGAAACTTCGCATTTGGAAGGGTTTTTTTTTAAATAAAGGCAAGAAGCGATCACTTGTGTATATGTTTAAAAATCTCCCATTTCCTGCCCAGGGGGCTTTGTGAATGGCAGTCAGGAAGGACCTCAAATGGTAAGATATACATGCGCATGACATCATATGAGTAATGAAATCGAAAATAATTTTACTTAATACTGTTATAATGGAGATTTGTATAGATTCCAGTTGATTTTTTGGAATATTTATGGTAGATAATATTATTTTCCTAATTATTTGAACTGGAAAATGGCAAAAGAGTTCCTGAAATATGAAAAGTCAATTAAATAAAAAAGCTACTCACCCAGTAGCTCGAAGGACTCCGAAGGTCTCATATAGTTTGACGTATTTGATTTCTTTCTCCCAACCGTTTAAATCTAAATTAGCACTGAAGGCCCCTGATTATTAAGATTAACGCATTAAATAATTGCATAATAATTTACTTAAAAGTCTAAAGAATAAAATGTGATTTAACAACACTAAGAGGTGAAAAATTAGCTTCAGTAATTAATAAAAATCATATTTAGTAATTGTACGATTAAAAAAATACGCATCTGTAACCGACGATTCACATTTCAATAATTTTTTTATGTACAATAAAATTACAAGTCGACTTTCGGTAGGATAGGCCCACATAGAAATAGGGCATCTTGATTTTTAAGACAAAAAAAGACCGACTGAATTTGACAGATTCCAGCCCCTAATCACTCTCTGAACGAAAAAGAAATTCCTCCAAGAACCATCTGCGTTTTTTCCCCTCGAGTCGAAAAATCTCTCTTTCAAAAACAGAACCCTGGAGCAATTAAAAGATCGTTTCCGGATATGAAGGGGTTGATTTGAAATCGATATGATTAACGGAAATGGAACATTGCAGCCAATGGTGGAATTTTTCCCACTAGGAGAGGGAAGAGGGAGGGTGGGATGGAGATGGAACACGAAGCAGTACTCAAAGCAAGCGTGTAGGCACGTGCGTCCGAACGAGGGGATGAAGTGAATATTTCTCCCGACGGTCGGGTTTCTTGTGCTCGCCGGGGAGGGCTCACGGGCCCCCCGGGAGTCGCGAGCACGGGCAGTCGGGCCTGGTGAGTGTGTATGTGTGTATCACAGCGTACACGTCGGAAGGACGGAGCTGCTGCCACCACCCCGGTATCATGCCTTCGACTGCCCGCCAAAAGATGGCGTTAGCTGCTGAGATTCACACCACTGTTTTAGAATGGACAAGGG
>WURS02084891.1:0-10104 GCA_011762765.2 Rhinocypha anisoptera
GTATCTTTTCTACCTTTGAAAACGAGCGGAATGTTAAAAGTATTGGAAAAGCAAGTAAGTTCTAATTTGTTCCGTTCTCTCTGTGTGTTCCTGTCCGTCTGCTGTCTATCTTCTTCACATTTTGTGCGTCGCCGAATGGCTGCTTCATCGTTCTCACCTTTATATATATAATATATATATATATGTATAAATATACATATAAAGAACTCACACGAGCAGCAACAATGAACACACGCACACACTTATATATATTAATACACACAGAAACAAGAAAAAAGATAGACTTACACAACGGAGAAATATTTCGGGCACCCTTGCTCCTTTGTCAATCTGAGAGAACTCATAAATAAATAAAAGACGAAACACTCACATTTTGATATGTCGAGTGACAGCTCTTCTTCAGAGTTGAAGTAAGAAGAGAAGTTCTTACTTCAACTCTGAAGAAGAGCTGTCACTAGAAGTATCAAAATGTGAGTGTTTTGTTTTTTTATTTATTTGTGTCTATGTTTCATTGTTCTGTGTTATTTCATCATATACGAGTGCTCAAATGAGTTTTTCGCGAATATATATGTATATAGGTAGAGATTGAAGTTCATAAAAAGTTTCATAAGGAATGATAATCGTGTAGTGCGCCAAAACATGTCGCAATAAAGAAGAAGTTTTTTAAGTGGAAATTGCAAATGTTGTAACTTATTTCTTAGATTTCGTAAGGAACATTATCCTTGATGTAAACTTGAACTATCATTTAAAAAAATTAGAATTGTGTTTGCCTTTGAAATGTGGTAGAATTATATTAGTCATGAAAAGGCCCTAAAGAATGTCAAAGAGAAAATTGAGTTATTAATTGGATACCGTGAAGTGGAGAGAAAAAGTTGGATATATATATATATATATTGTTAATATGCCATTTAATTCAAGTAAAAATCGAAGGAAAAATGAGTAAAGGATTATTAGAGTACAGGAATCATGAAAGATGTTGGAGGAAGTGGGTACACAAAATAAATGGCAAATAACAGATAGGAATCGTAAGGAAAAATTGTGGGTGTCAAACAATCAGTTGTTTGACGACCAGAGAAGATTTATAGATTCGTTCAAGGTGTCTCGTTGGCGGAATGAATGGTGAGACGACAAGAATTCAAACCTAAGTGAGTGAATGTTCGTTCGAAGATGGCGGCGTCTGGGTTGTCCTGACACTTTTTAAGCTGCGCGGAGTCTCCTCGGGTCGATGTTCCAAGAATGTTGATGAAGAAGAATGAAGATGAGGTCTTAACTAGCGAATGTCGTGGAAAGAATAAAGTTTAAAAAAGTTAAGTGTGATTAATTAAGTGAAGGTTGGAAGGTGGTAAGCGGCGAATTGAAGGACGGGGTTTAGGGTGGGAGGGGTAGTGGAAGCGGCGGTGATTTGGGATTGGGTGAGTGGGGGACGCTTGAAGTGCCGGGTGCCATCCATTGTCACCTCACGGAAGAACGAGGGGAGGCGGTTGGGATCGGAGGTTGAATATATCGTAGAAATAGGTCATTATACCACGGATCCGGATGAAGATGTTACTGCCCTCTTAATCTTAAATGAATTTTGAATTAAGTGAATGAATTTCCAGCATCTCGAATTTTGACTCCCGGCACCCATGTTTGGAGTTGGATTTAATCATTCCCTTCCAACCGACCATAGCATTGAAAACTGAGGGACTTTGGTCATTATATATGTAGAGAGTTCCTATGCGTATACCTTACTTACATCATGCATAACCGTCACTGATAGATAATGATGATAATAGATAATACACAAAAAAACTTTCTGCGTTTCGTTTGTTTTTGAGGCTTTGGAAATGAGGTCCGGTGAAGGGTGAAGGTCAAACAATAAAGAAAAAAAACCATACAAATATTAGGGAACGTATGAGAGGAGGGTTGTTAAGGGACAGCGGTCAGTTGACAGGGAGGAGGGAAAGTAGATGGAAGGATATTCAGAGGTTTTTGAAGACTTTGATAGAGGGTAGAAATCAGTGTAAGAGAGACAGAGGATGGGAATGAAGGGATAGTAAAACAATTATAATACAATTCTCATACTTTTACACTCAAGGTATTCACATTTGGAATAAAATGCTTTAGAAATCAGCCAAGTATTGATTAAATTCTTTAACCTAGTCATAAAAACATGTCTGGCCTCTCGTGGTAAAATAATTAAAAAGTTTAAACTTAAGAATACCAAATGACCCTTTTGGTTTTAGTCAACCTGCAGTATGGCAGAACAAGTGCGTCCTTAGTTCTAGTGTTGTGATGGTGAACACTTTCCGCTGTAGCAAAAGTACTAAGTAAATCTTCTTTCACGCTGCAAAGACATGTATGTATATAGAGACTGTAAAGAGTTGGACATTTTAATGTATCAATATTTATAGTTTAACGCTAGATGAAGTTGCAGACGTTAACTAATAAAAATATAAACTAATGTGAACTTAGAAACATGTGGAATTTTTTAATTGTACAGTTGATGTACCTGCGTAAAAATCCAGACCAATGAATATGACTTGCATTAAAATTACGTTCAGTGTTAAATTCTGCATGACGAGAAAATTATGAGCAAGCGCAGGCTGGAGAAGGAGGGGAAGCCAAGGTTTTCTTTTATATCAAAGCGGGTGTGGTGTGCGTGTGAGTGATTGCGCCCTATCGCACGGGCGTGCCATTCCAGTAGTACAGGACGAGATACGTGTGTTCGACGTGAGAATGAGAGAAGGCTCGCTGCCCCAGCGTGAAACTCCGTCTGAAACTCGAAATTCGAAAATGAAACCTGGATGTTGACGGCCAAACATGAAATCCGTTCTTCGTAAACCTTACTTGTACCGGTTTTAATTGAAATAATTTCCAATGCTTTTTTATTCCATCTCTGTCTATATAGGGATTGATTTTAATTTTTAACACTCTGAGGCAACATTGAAAAACTGCAACAATCTGTCTGAGCCATGACTGCTCTCTCCGCTTCCAGTATAAACAATTTCACTGAGCGAAGATCCCTGCTCAGAGAAACAGGGAACCGGTACGGTATATGCGCATTAAGTCGGGGTTTGAAGGTTAGTATCTGGCCGAATCGGTCGAATAGTGCTGCATTTCCGAAACGTTAATTTAATCCGTTCCAAACTTCCAATTCCTTCTTCTTTTTCATTGCATATTTTTGCTAGGAGAAGTTTAAAATTCTGATGACTCAATTCTACGGAAACCAGGCTTTATTTAATTACCGTGTGAAAATCTTTCTTTACTAATCCAGTGACTAGCAATCAACGGGTCAACGGGTAAATGGAGACACCTTTCATTATCCGCGAGCCTGTGTGAAATTGTCCATCGCCGTGTCGAAGCGTCCCCATTTATCCCATACTCACCTATACACAACTATTCGGGAGTGGATGGTAATTTAGGATTTTATTACGTTGTTCACACTCTCGTGCTGGGCATTTCAATTGCAATGGTTCTCGCTAAGCTTTTATGGGTCCGTATGCCATATGGTGATCACACCCACGCAAATGAATTCATAAAACTCGATGTGTGTCTGCATTTTGCACCTCGAATAGGTATTCACGATGCTACTCACACTGAACACATAATCTGAAGAGGAATTTAATTAAGTATTTTCTACCGTCGTGATGAATACATACAGCCTAAATTAATCATTCTGCGCGGTAAAAAATTATTAAACCATTCATAATATCCAGACAAAATGTCTTGTTACGATTATTAATTGCCAATACTGCGGTTGATACTGACGTGCTCCCATCATGCTGTCTCTTTATCGTCCATCCGCATAGCCTCTTGCGTTACCTCATTGGTCGACTTCATTTCGTGTGGATAATGTTGCTACTCGTTTCTCATTCCACGAGTAAATTTCAAATGATGACGAATTTGCTATTGGGAAATTTTATAGGAGTATAGGAGCGCAGGTCATCATGGGATTTTCAACCACCCATTACGGTGAACAACAGGAGGATATATGCATGAATAATGCCACAATAGTTTTTCCTTTTCACGCTGTCTAAAGCATTTTAACGGAGATTATTCATTTGTATACATTTGCTTCAATTCGAATGCATGTATGAATACACGTATTACTATTTCATGCTGAGGTAATGACCGTTATTAAGCATGGGATCCTATTTTCCATTATAATAGTGAATTATTTGACCATAAAATGCTGATGCTTTTTGGATTTTAATCTTTTGAAAATTGTAATCTCCGTTAAAAATGTTAGAATCTTATCAAATTAGACAAAAATAAAATAGGGAAAATGAGAAGTAAAAGGAAAATTATGTGGAGAAAAGTATTTTGCTAATTACATTTCTTGTAATATTTGCTACTTATCTTCATTAAAATCGTTAATCGGAGTGATCTATGCACGCGATGTTGCAATAATGTTTATTAAGCAATTATTTTGTAGAATAATAACAAATTTTCACTCTTTATATATCATGCATTACTCGAAAAAACTCCTTTATAAAGGTCATTATTAAAGTAATGTAATGAACACACTGTTATTCGTGATAAACCCGTTAATCCAATCAGGCACAATTGCAGGCTTTACAAATACCCTACTTGTTAACACGAATATTCATGTGAACCCATATTTTTAGATGTTATGTATTGGAAAAATGAATTATTATAAAAATAATCGTTCAAAGCTAGTTATAATATTTAACCATAGTTTGTTATGCAAGAAATATTGAAATATCGAGTTCATCATAGAATATACACAGCTTTCCAGAATTTTTACTATTAGGTAGTTACTTTGATAAGGATTAATATCAATGTGTATATGGTAGTTCTTATTTTCTTGATGGTATATTTTCAGAATATATATGCCAATTTTTATAGTAACATTGAATTTTAATTATTTTAATACCTTTAATAAATTCCTCCTAATATCACAAATATTTTTTATTGAAAATAATTGATTTTTTATAAAATAGAAATTCCACTCATTAATATATAAGTAGTATATATATACATATGTATATATATATTTTTCTGCCTATGGCTTTCTACTAATTAAGTTTCCCCACTTATACAAATATTTTATCATTGGTTCCTAAGTGTTTTTTTATTCTTACATTTACATAAATTTATCAAAATATGTTGCAAGTCATGAGCTTTCCTTGGAAGGCTATTATTCAGGATTATTAACAAGCAATAAATGAGAACAGTTAGGTTCCATTTGAGGCAAACTTTCGTGGTTTTTTCATCTTCACGATGATACATTACATCCACTTACCTTAGCGATAAGCCCGTGATTAATGACTCTTAAAATTTTTGCCTTGAAACTAGGTGAAGGTCACAAAGGGGTAAAGTTAACATATTGAAGCTTTGCCAGGATAACAATCGTATAGCTGGAATCCAATCGAGTCGGGAGCCAAAGAGACGTTTTTCCGTACACATAAGATAAAAAAGGTGCTCTACTGCACTTTACTAGGAGTAAAAATCTTTTACCACCGTATTTCACCCCGAAAATCTCTTTTTCTTCTTTACCGAATTAATTTATCTCCCCTAGTTGACTAGTTTTACAGCTTACGGGCGGTTATATAATTTCTCGCCGAGGTGAGATCTTATGAGAGGGAGAATCAACTCGCACTATAACTTTCTGGGTCAAAACAAATGTTCCGGGATCTGCTCTTTTCAATGTACCACACAATGTTTGCACGCCTAAAGTGAAGTCGAACAACACTCACCAAAGTAGTTCACCATGTTCATTAATCACAAATTTATTGCATGTTATGTAGCCGACCATAGGAAGTTTTTAGATTCGCTGATGTGTTGGTCCTCCTCCGTTTTAGTCACTTATTGAATGCTAGTTACAGCATGAATAATTGCATGACCAAGCGGTAATCATGGACAGGTTTATGACTTTCGGGTAGCCTAGTAGATAAGAGTACTTGGCTACCAAACGTAGAAGACAGATATTCATGGGAAAGCCACAGGCGGAACGGGGGTAAGAACTGTCTCCCCTTATGTTAACGCGATTTTTGAATTTACGAACACCGTTGGGATTAGGACTTGTAGGTGAACGTTCTACCCTCACGTATGTAATCAACATTCGGTTTGTTATCGGGGGTGTTCTTATTTCGTGTCTTGATTTTGCATTTGAAATCGCGAAACACGGGTACATCGTCTACCATTATTGGCTTTCACATTTAAATTACCTTAGTAGCAGGCAATCTAATGCAATCAGTAAAACACGCCATTTTATTTTTTTCAGTGTGATGATTGCTAATCTACGGGTCAAGGTATACTTTAGATGATGGACTAAAGAAAATTAAGAGCATCCCACACAAAGGTATATTCAGTTTCATCTTTGAATTCCTTTCCACCATCACTCAATCTAAACTCCCCATTTTTTTCCTCCTCAAACCTGCTTACCCATCATTCTACTCTCTATTGCGTCTTCAACAACGCCACATTTCCCAGCCAATCTCAGAACTTATTTGCGATCCTTTAACTCCACTTTGCTTTCTCGATCCTCGAAAAAAAGACCACAGGTCAAAAGCCTTCATTTTCCGACTTCATCGAGGAATATGAAGGTTTTCAATAACCACCTTTTTCTTTGCGACTTTACCTTCGGTTCGACTACCGCCTCATCACCAAATTAATTTCTTTTCGCAAACTCTTCCTTTAATGATGTAATTCCTCTTCTAAGGTATTTGCTTCAAAGTCAATTTTCTTCAACTGTGGTACCCATATAAATAAAATTGTCTTTCATCTGTCATTTTTTGGCAGATGACAAATTTAGACTCCGGGACAAGGAAAACATTTTAAATATTCGGTATATTAACAAACATGACTACAATAGTGATAGATCAGAAACTAGTTAACTTTATTGGCATAAATGGAGCTATTATACTAAGCACTGAAAAATTTAGGAAGCAAAAAAATCCAGTAGAGACTATACAAAAACGTAGCTAAAAAGATAGAAGATCTACAGAATTTACATAAACATCAAATGGACAACAACAGCATAAATTGAATAAGGAAGAATAGGAGTACATGAAATTAAATGTTTATTTTCTTAACCTACATTTAAGAATGATTCAATCAACGAAAAAATTAACATTGTCATTAAAATAATGAAGGTAAATGAAAGAATAAAAGGTGGAGTAGTTGGAAAGAATATGTGAAGAGAATTGCTTAGATTTTCGTTTAAGGTTCTAAAATAGAATTACGAAAGGGAAGTAAAGGATAATTTAGGAAGAGAGTCGGGTTACGGTAACAGGGGAATACGATATTGCCAAAGAAATGGAGCAAAGGAGGAGAAGACAAATTTCACCAGCGGATTACAGACATGGACGAAAGGGGTTATGCAGCATGTCTGGGGGAGGTGGCAGTGTTCGAGGAACGACATTATCCGCGGATGAAGTCAAACTCCGTCGGACGCTCGCGTGTGGATTATATTGTGACGAAATATGTCTTTTCTCCCCCAACCCTCGTCTGGATGACCGAGGTGGGGGGGGAGGCTCTCTTATAAATGACGGTCACATCCTCCTCCTCCCTCTTTCTCCCTTTTGGGGGGCTGGCTGTGGATACTCTAGCATGCGAAAACAAATGACAACCGAATGCGAAAGTACGAGTAATATCCCGCGGGAAGAGGACGGAATGGTAGCGCAACTTTGTGGGAGGGGAGGACTCATCTGCTGTGCTCATCTTACGTAGTTTTACGCTTGACTCAGAGATATTTAATTAAATCGTACTCTTGATTGCAATATCGCTGCAGCTTCTCCAACGTTCGCTGAAATTACTCCATGTTAAGGAACGCCTTAATTATATCCGAAAATTATACGTACCTTTAATTTACCTAGTTTCTTTGCCTTTGTTAGAATGTGTGTTAGCCCACAAGCCTTTAACGTGTACGTAGAGTGCGCCCATATGGCCGTTTGTAACTTTTCCATCCAATTGAAATTCTCTTTCCTTTGCCTTTTTTCCTCAGTTAATTACTTTCCTCTAGATATTTTCCTCTCTCTTCCTCCGTACTGTCGTTTTTCCACTTCTTATGCTCTGTTGTCTTACTAAGCTAAATCCTCCGGTTACCATGGATTTTTTAAATTCCATTTCTTTTAATTTTACAGCTTTTCTTGTTACTCCATCTTTAAGGAATTATCACCTCTGTTACTCTATCATAATTTATGTATATATATATATATAATATCCCACATATATAATTGTTATATATAACCAAATATTCACCAAGTTACACAGGTTTTACAGAGAAATATTGATCCGCTAATAAAGTGCCAGTTAGAATAATCGTTACCTTCATTTTGCAAAAGTAGTTTTGGTTAATTGAATATATAGTTTTTATACTTACAATTTTATAATTTCTTTATTATGCATTTTTATTCATCTTAAAAAAGTTATAACAATTACCAAGGAAATTTTTCCAATAATGTAGAAGAACTCTAAAAATAAATTCGAGAGAAAATATCTGGTTTGTAAATGGAGAGATGTTATTTCATTAGGAAAATGTACCAGCCAAGAAAGTTTTTTGGCAAAGGCTTAAATAACTGCTCAATGAATTACGAACCATTCACCTTATTCCTGATGTGTTGGGACTCCATGACTTTTATGACTGACCTCTTTCAAAAATTTAAAGCACCTTGCTGCTCATCGATTTTCCGCAAATGTTCTTGCAGATGTAGATAGGGGTATTGTGCAGTCTGTGGGGAAAATCACTCGAATGCTGAGCTCGATTTTTTATAAAAGCTGTAGAGTATGATTTTAATAAATATGTTAGATTCAGAGCAGGTTTAGAAGCTGAATTGAATTTATATTGGAATTTCACAATCTATTTCTTCATCGTATCGCCTAAAATGTTTCCTACCACCACCGTACTAGAGGTCTGAGTTAGATGTCCACTTAATTGATGCTACTTGGAAAAAAACATGAATGCCTTAAAAAAAATAATTAATGTAATTAATCAAATTTATTAAATGTTACTTAGGTGAGGTGCTCTTTTTTCGACCGTGGAATTTAATTCACGGTCTGCGCTTCACGAGTTTCATTTTCTAATCAGTTTTTTACAACGGGATTCTGACCGTAGTAAATTTGGCTGTAAGGGCGACCTCCTTTCTATGCTGGCTACCAAGTCTCTCCCTTTTTCCATTCATCCCCTTCTGTCTCTCTCCCTCTCTGTCTCTCCTTCGTCTCTCTCTCTCTCTCTGTCACTATCTATCCGTCTCTTTCTTCCTCTCTCTCTCTCTACTTGTCTCGTCCCCTCTCATTCTCTCTTCTCCCTCTCCCTCCCGATCTATCTCTCTCGCTCCCTCACTCCGTCTCGCTGCTCCCCTCCGCCAGGCGTGAGAGGGTCGCGCCATCGCCCTCTGCTTACCGGCGTAATAATTGGCGACCTGTGTGCGGGTGTGTCCGACGGAGCACACGGCCGTTTTGTAGTTCTCAGGGGGAGGGACCAGAGTCCCCGTTCCGGACACATTAAAGCACCAAATTTGGGGGCGATCCCACGATGCACGCCTCCGTGCCTCTTCCCAACGAGTGCTGGACCGCGCCATCACGCATGAGAGATACGTCGCGGAAGCACATGCATTGCCGGAGTCCACGCCGTCTCGTCACATATTTGGGAGTCTCGCGGTGGCTTCACTTCCCTCGCGAAGCCCCCCCCCCCCAATCCTCCCTCTCTCCTTTCCGATGGGAGTCGAATGCACCACCGCTCCGACGATGAAATGCGCCCGACGGGTTTTTTTTTCGCCGAGGAACGCCGTAGACACTGACCTTTGAGCACTTACTCCGACTCGGTGGCAATCGATTCGATGTAGGTGCACAAAATGGTCGATTAGGTCAAGCTTTTTGGGAGTAACTTTTCTAGAAATCTTTCACGGGGTACTTATATGCGAATTTGTGGACAGGCGAATAAAAAACTAGGTAATAAATAAAAAATCAGCAGCTCATCATCCTGGTTTCAACACATTGTGTCGTTCTGGGAAATTATACTAAGTGTGGAAATCAGTTATTAAAACAGTCTCTGACCGGGTTAGCTTGGGGGTAGCGCGCTTGTTAGAAACAGTGACTCAGTTGGAAACAGTGCCTCCAAAGAAGCCCGGGGGGAAGGCAGGGAAGGAGGGTAGAGAC